>JAUKPP010303533.1:0-18563 GCA_032273245.1 Phyllaplysia taylori
TAGTAATTAAAAAAAACAAAAACAACCCCCCCCCCCCCCAAAAAAAAAAAAAAAAAAAAAAAAATCCAATCCACAACACAAGCTAAACAACAACAACAACAACAACACCCGAACAATGCAAAACAACAACAAGAACAACGACAACAGTAAAAACAACACAAGAAAATACTCAACAAGATCGTCCCCACCATAATGATGGCGAAGGCAACGGGAAGACGATAAAACCAAGCAGGTAACCTCGTCGATCTTTCCTTCCTTCCTTCTTCCTCTACATTCCCTCCTACTCCTGCCCCTTAATCTCTTCTCTTTATTCATTCTCCTTCCCCTCATTTCCTCTTCCTCCTCCACCTTCCCTTCCTCTCCTCTTACTCCTTCTCCTACTTTTCTTCTTCCTTATCTACCTTCTCTCCTTCTCCTCCTCTGGTTCCACCTACACTTTCCCCTTCTCCTCCTCCTCTCCTAACCCCTTCTGCTTTCTCTCCTCCTCCTTCTCCTCCTACCCCTTCTTCTTCCCTCCTCCCCTTCATCCTCGTCCTGCCTCCTCACCCCTCCTTCTTTTTTTTCCTTCCCCTCCTCCCCTTCATCCTCCTCCTGCCTCCTCATCTCTCCTCCTTTTCCTTCCCCTCCTCCTCCTCCTCCTCTTCCCCTCCTCCTTCTCTTCCCCCTCCTCCTCCTCCCCCTCCGCCTTATTATAATCCAGGTTAACAATGACAACATTAAAGCAACATGGAAAGGACAAAACAAAGAAATAAACAAACAAACACACCAAATTATGCAAATAACTTAAATCTTTATTCACTACGATGACAATTATGGCTTTTATAGAGTAGAAAATTGGCACGGAGGGAAAAGATGAAACTTATGGCGGTGAGAATACATGAGTGATGACAATAATGAATTATTACGATAGAGGTTATAATGAAGGTGAAAATGATGATGATGATGATGATGATGATGATGATGATGATGATGATGATGATGATGATGATGATAATGATGATGATGATGATGATCGGCACTATGTTTTACTAACTTATATAAATTACCCTTTGAATCTAACTCATGACTGTTTTTATTTTTACACAGTTCAACAACGATGATGATGATAATGATGATGATGACGATGATGATGATGATGATGATGATGATGATGGTGATGATGATGGTATTTACAGTGCTAAGAAGCAAAAATATAAACGGAACCAAATACCCATGGATGCTTTTGGGCAAAAATAAAAGTTGGCTTCAGAGAATTGACAGTAATAAACTCTCGGTAGTGTACAATACTTAGAAGCCCGACATGAGGGGAAAAAAGAAATCAATTTTAGACACCCAGAGCCCTCAAAAACATAATAAAGTAGTTAAGAGAAATTCAGCGTAAAGAAAGAATAATAATTATTGTCTGTAGCTGGATTAGCGGTTCAAGGCATAGGCCTACAATTTTCCTTTCAGGTAGCTCTTCTCGTTTTCTAGGTCCACAGACCCACACAAGATATGCAAACAATTTTGCCAAGAGGTATGGACGCATAAAACAATGTAACCGATCCATAGAGTTTTGCGTTTTTAAATGTGGTCAGTATATTCTCGGCACACAAAAACTTCATTCAAAAGGCCTGTTATTTTGTCAACCCGGGCCGAGAGGGACATATATCACACCCGACAGAGAGACGGAGGAGCTCGTCTGACGTGGGGTTCGAACTTTCGTCCTCAGTGTGACGAGACTAACCATTGCACCGCAGGCGTCAGTATGTGTTGGGAGCTGGGAATAATTACTTGAATCCCACATGCCTACCATTACATTAAATCTGAACTGACATATTTTCCCCCAAATCTACCCCCCCCCCCCCCCCTCACACACACAACCAGGCTTGTCTTAAGGAGCAGAATGCTACCAAAGAGCAGTCTGTTTGAATAGGTCTCTAACTCTGTGAAAAGACATTTTCTACATGCAAATATAAGAAAAAAGCCCCCCCCCCTCCCCTATAAAACAACAGGACCCCCTAAACACAGACAAAAACAACAACAAGCAAACAACAGCAACAACAAAAAACCCGCCAAAAAACCAACAACGGCAAACCAAGAAAAAAAAAGGATAACTAAAAAAACCCTAGTCAGTTCTCGTGATGAATACCTGCGTGCATCACCTTATGAGAAACCGGCCTCTGTTGATCACATCTTTGAGAGAGGCCAGAGAGTATACATGGTAAGGAGAGGGGAAACTCCCCTCCGCCCCCCCCCCCCTCACTCCCCTTAATGAAAAACAAAGTCAAGTGCTGCCGCACGTACATTTTCATTCCGTTGCCAATATCAACAGTCAATAATAATCTCTTAAGATCAAGGAATCTGTGGGTAGAAGGGGAGAACAAAATCGCACCTGCGCACAATGTTTTGTTGTTGGCAAACGCAGAGTACCGCGCTTATTTCTTTTGAGACCGACTCATCGGACGGCGCTTATTTTCTTTTGAGTCTGACTTATCGGACCGCGCTTATTTTTTTTTTTAGTCCGACTCATCTGCATTTTTACTCGTCTCCTCATGGTTGTCATCGACCTTTTTATATACAGGGTGTTTTTTCTTATATTGATCGATTCTAAACTGAAATAACTTAAAGACGGTAAGAGATAGAAACATTCTGTTTTCTAACGATTAATCCTCATCCATTTAAGTTTTTTCTGGTACCAAAACCAACCGAATCCAAGAACCCATTGCCCAACAGCGTCAGTTTACGCGAACAGACCCCGATTTTTAGCGCGCAGAAATGACGCTAATATTGCATTTACAAGTGCATCTTGTGCGTTTACAAGGCAGATCGCGCGCTTGCAGCTCTGAAAATTTTTAACTGAGCACAGAAAGAAAAACACAATTCAAAACTTAGTCAGAATTTGGAATGAATATTCGGTAGAAACTGGTAGTGTTAACTGTTATGACAACAAAGATAATAAGAGCTGGATTTGCGATGTGCATGGTGCCCGCTCAATAAAAAAGACGATTTCTCTAATTTGATACCATCAGAGACACTCATCGCTTTCTAACATCAAACGATGAAACACCAAATTTCTTTTCGTGAAATATGAAGCCACAGTTTGGTGGACATTATTCCTTTTTGGAAAGCAGTTTTAACAATCTTTTTATTGCCTAGCGAGGTTTTCTAGCAGTCCTTCTCTCTGTTGTACCAGTGCGCTCTTTTGACGCCTTGATCTAAAAATGGCCTTGTTCCGCTAACTCCTTTCTAAATCGCCATTATATCAAAAGAGTCTTATCAAGTATCCCAGACAAAACTTGAATGGCCAGAGAATGGTGTGCCGAAAACCGTTTACTTTTATCTCTTACGGTTTTAGAGTTATTTCAGTTTAGAATCGATCAATATAAAAAAAACACCCTGTAGTTACAAAATAATTTGGAAGTAATCTTGTTAGTGATGCCTGTTAAGATAGTTTTTAGTGAAGTCTTTGAGTCTGCTATGTGCCACAATGGATGTCTTGTAAAAAGAGATAGGACTTGGTGAACTCTTTTGGTCTGCTTTGTGCTGATGCCTTGTAAACCATTACTTTGAAGAAACTTCGAAGGATTTGCCTGGGGCTATATGATGATTAAATCATCAATTACAATTAATGACTTCTTCTCAGTGCAAGTGTGGTTATGATCTTTATTGAGGAATGAGCCTGATATAGTGCAATTGGAAAAGTAACAGTGTTCAGTGTTTTGCCTGTAGCGAGGTCTGAGCTTTGCCGTATCCTCCACTTGTTGGTTTTCTGTCCTAATGGCTGTAACATGTTTGTTCCAGTATTTTCCTCAAACCCTGAAAGAAAAGAGTGAGATATGATTTTGTAGAGATACCACTATCATTTTGAAGGGCATGTCATGATGCCGAGAGATTTTTTTCTTTGAAAGGATAGTATTTGTTTCCACAGTCCGGTGGAAAATTCATGCCACAAGTTTTGCTTGATTTTCTCTAAAACCACAAAATGAATTTACCCAAAACCTGGCTTGGGGGATTATTTCTGTTGGTCTAATAAGAGGCTTAAACAGCCAAAGATGCTGGCGCCTCTATAAACAACTAACTTTGAACTAACTAACTTTAAATGAATTATTTTGGATGGATTTTAAGTGGTCTCATTTGAAAAAATTCCCGTAAATATTTATGAATGAAAAGCACTTGTGATTTTTTTCCAACTTACTTTGAATGACAAATTGAAACTCATTTGGCTCTGGTGTCTCTAGCACCAAGCATATGAAAATTCAATCCCAGACTTCATTTTAATGTTAAGTTTAGTATTTTTTTAACCACTCATCTAACCATTAATAAAATGTAATGTTGTCAAGACCAGAAAAGTTTAAATAAAATCCAGTGCAGAGTTTAGGTAAAAATTCATGTAGTGCTTTAAGAGAAACTCGAACAAAACTTGCACCACAACATTTTCCCCATAGCCAGATTTACGTGGTAGTAGGTGGTCTCGAGTACTTGTTCTATATCATTGCAGAATGTGTTGTCTTAGGTATGCAAGAAAGGTATATGGATTCAAACAAGACTGATAATGTCACTTTTTTTTTGTCATCAGGAGCTTAGAGCCATTTGAGAAGATGGAAAAGCGCATGTCAAAAGACAAATTGTATGCTCTGTGTGGTTACGAACCTCTGATGGCCTGGGTGAGAAAGTCTGACTATGCCTTCTACCAAGCCCTCGTAGAAGTTTTGATTCCTGATGTTCTACGCCCCATTCCCAGTAAGTGTTTATTTTGGTTGTGTAGTATATTGTTATTATCCTTTGCTTTACAACTTTTATTTTTTTTATTATTTTTTTTATTTTTTTTTATTTTTTTTTTTACTCATGAATGAATACAAAAATGGTACATACAGAATCATTGTGTAATGAGTATTTTTTTTCTATACTTTCACTTTTGGCTGGCACTTAAAAGGGTTTTCGTTGTGTATATTGAAGAAATCTAGTAAACTTAAAGCAATGAACACATTTCTTTACACCAAAATGAAGTTTTGCCACCTGTGGTTGTAAAAATCATTGAGGGCAAACATTTCATATCGAAGCTTTTTTTTTTTTCAATACAGGAGGTTATGCCCACTTTTCTGTTTAAGGTTGTCACAATAAAGAGAAAAAGATAATGTACTTATGTCAGTACAAAATATTTTACTTGGACATTGAAATTCAAGTTCTCTTTCAAGATGTGCAAAATTTCAGCGATTTTATTATTTTTTCAGGTTCTCTTACTCAAGCCATTCGAAACTTTGCCAAAAGTTTAGAAGGGTGGCTGAGGACTGCTATGCAAAATGTACCAGAAGATATGGTGAAAACAAAGGTAAGCAGGGGTTATTCACAATTAAATTCAAGATTATTTTTTTTTTCTTTTTATTGTATTGTTATTTAAGAAAAAATTTTAATTGTCTGATTGCTTAGATGATATCTATATTCCATTTAATTATTGGACTTCATGAGATAAGTGAATCATGATTTTACAATTGGACTCCATAGGACCATTTTGTGGGTGAAGTTTGATTTGAAAAAATACAGCTTGAAATGTTTTTCAATATATAATGTGACGAATACATTTAAAAAAAAAAAATCCTTCCTCTTCTTTCCAGCTTGGAGCTGTTTGTGCCTTTGCTCAAACGTTGCGGCGATACACCTCCTTGAACCATTTGGCTCAGGCAGCGCGCGCAGTGCTACAAAACACATCACAAATCAACCAGATGCTGACAGACCTCAACAGAGTGGATTTCACCAATGTACAGGTTAGTGCGATCAAAGATGAGATAGAATGGAGAGATGAGGAGAGAAAAAGATAGACAACTGTCAATTTTGAAGTGCCATGTTTTCTTTCTGTCGTGTGCATGCATTAGAAGGGCCAATATATTTTTTATGAATCTTTGGATTTTGTTACTGGAAAAAGGTTGTGAGCGTTGTAAGCGATTCAGGAGCTTGTATCCAGGGCCGAATAACTGAATTTCAGAATTTTCTTTATTAGCCCGTTGACACCTCTGATGCATGTATTCTGCACCTTGACTATCTATTCCTTTATGACCTGTTCCAGGAGCAAGCATCGTGGGTGTGTCAGTGTGAGGATCTGCTGGTGCAACAGTTGGAGCAAGACTTCAAAAACACGTTGAAACAAGGCAACTCCCTGGAGCAGTGGGCCCAGTGGTTAGAGGGGGTGGTCAACCAAGTGCTCAAGCCACATGAAGGCAATGAAAACTTCCCTAAGGCAGCCAGACAGTTTTTGCTCAAGTGGTCTTTCTACAGGTACGTCGCTACATCTTTCTTTTTTTAACTAGTTGTTTTTGTGAGAATATGTTGGATAACTCATGCAAATCATTTAATGTTTCTTGTGTAACAGCGACAATTTCTGTCCCTCTTTACAAACCTCAATAATTGTCTTATTAGTATTCTGGTGTTTGTTTCATGTAGATTTTTTAAATTTTTTGTTAGTGAACGATTGTAACGGGACACAAAGCTTGCCCTTTCTCATGCTACTTTTTCATGTTAGCTGTGAGTACAATTTCGTTTTTTTTATAATTAAGTTAAAGTTTCGTGAAGGAAAAAAAGCAGCATTCTTTAATGTTCCTTTGTGTTTCTTTTTTTTTTTTAGCAAGATTGAGGTTTGACTGCATGAAATGTTTGTCACAAAATTTTCTCAATATGCTAATCAAGATGCAACGGTTTTCCAGACTGTTATCATGAAATTTTTTCATGCTTAAATGTCAGGTTGCGAGTTTCGTTGTTTTTTTCCCCTTCTGCTATTTCTTAATTTTTGTGAGGCATAAATGTGGTATTTTATTATTCAGCCAGTAAGATGAAGTCATGTTCTCATCTCTGAAAAATTTGGAGATTGCGCAAAAAAGAACTAAGCTGTCAAAGTGTCTTCAGCCTGTTGATCGTCTTGTAAATCCATCCAAATTTTCCTCATGGACTTCTATAAGTATATTTTATCTGATTGATCTCATCTCATCTCATCTTATCTTATCTCTCTTAATTGTTCTGCCCCCCCCCCAGCTCCATGGTGATAAGAGATTTGACTCTGCGAAGTGCGGCCAGCTTTGGCTCCTTCCACCTCATCAGGCTGCTGTATGACGAGTTCATGTTTTACCTGGTCGAGCACAAGGTGGCCAGTGCTACAGGGCAGACACCCATCGCTGTCATGGGGGAGGTCAGACAGGTAGGACGACGCACTCCGTTTTATATTAAATTTTTGTACACTGAGACACACACACTCATGGCATTGAAAGAAATTTGAGGCAGATTGGTTAGAAGTTACTTATTCATCGAGGCGCCAGCTTCTTTTTCTGCTTTAGCCTTACTGTGACAGATGAAAAAAAATGCAAGATCGCTGCAAGGCACAATCTTTAGAGAGCAGGGTTCTCAGGTAAGGACCAAAATCGGCAATTTAAAAAAAAGGGGGGAATTTTTGCCCCCGGCTCAATCTATGGTTAAAATAATGTCTCAGTAGGCTCAGAGTAACAATATTTTTGTTTCATGTTCACCCAAAATCTTGAGAGTTTTGTTTCCGTCAGTGGTTCCCAACCTCCTAGGTAGTACTAATAGTATGTGAACACTTTCTGGATGCCCTTCTTAGTGCATTTTTCTTTCACAAAGATGTCTACTGCTTTACACATGGTAATCTGGCAACTGTTGGGACTTATCCATTGTTTTCTTATTGCTAGAAACATTTTGTATAGTTGATTCCTATTTCTTTCCATTTCTTGATTGATTAATTTATTTGTACTAATTGTTTAGGATGTGCTGTGAGCAAAGTTATGCCCCGCGTTGACCAGCTGGTAGAGAAGAAACAGGTGCAACCCTTGCATTGAATTGGGTTTTGTTGCTTTTTGCTAGTTCAGTTCAGTTTCCTTGTTGTGATTTTTTTTTCTCTGAAATTGGGTGGTACGTGGCGGTTATTCATAAACTTTCAAATAGTACTCCATAACAAAAGGTTGGGAACCACTGATTTAGATTTTTTTTGTATTTAAAATCATTTCAAAGTTTGAAACAAATTTTTTCACGGTACATTAGTGTTCACATGTTTAATATGCATGAATTCATACGTTTGAAATTCTTAGGAAAATGCAATGAATGAGATGAAAAGGAGACTGAAAGGGAAAAGAAAAATGGGTAACATATTTGCCAGCGTATATTAATTTTGAGTGGTAGTCAGCTTTTGTCCAACCACATAGGCAGGTCAAGGAGCTTTACCCAAAACAGTTCAGTGGTGGCAGCGATTGAGTGTGTCTGACAACTACCTTGGATTTTCTTTTATATTTGTTTGTCACAAATTTCTTTCACAGTCATTTTTTCCAGGATCTATAACCACAATACAACACCTGTCAAAATTTAGCACAGCTTGGATGACAATTACCAAAGCTTTAGCCAGATAAGCGATTTGTTCTGCAAAAGCAGCATCCATATTGGATGTCACATGATTTTTTCCATGTTCTGGCATGTTTGTCCAACTTTTGATATGTTAATGGGGACTCCTGAGAGTACTAAAAATTGCTATTAACAAAAAGTTGTGCTTTTTTGGTGAAGAGCTGTAGTAATTCAGGAATTGTGAATTGACTCGCCTATGATGCAAAATAAAGTAGGACTGCCTTTTTAGGGGAATCAAGTGCAACATGTTGGCCATGTGCCATAATGTGGTCACTGAGCTTCTGTTATATTTTTGCAATCGGTTTGACATTCTATTTCAAATGAAGCAAGTCTTGAAGAAACTGGGAATCAACCACATGGAGCCATTTATGTGCCACTACCACCACCACCACCACCCCTCTTTTCCTAATTAATTGAAGTTCTTGCTTTGGGCACAGTAAAATGTCCTTGTGGTTGATGAGTAGGCGGGTTGTGAAGTGGGCTGTGGTTGTGCCATTTTGTACATTGTAGTCTTTGTTGTCCCCAGTTCCACGACTTGAGCAGTGCAGTAAACCTGGGCACCATGGACATGGACGATGACGACTCCTCAAACTCCTCTCAACCCTCCATGACAGGCGTTCAAACTCAGCTTCAGGCTCCAGTTGTCCAGAGGGTTTCCATGGTAACGACTCAAAGCACCACTCCCACCCCTACAACTTTGATGTTGGTCACCTCAAACTCTGCCAACACTGTGGGGACTGTCGGTCAGCCCACAGTGGGCATCCGTCCAGCCTCAGCAATTGGACAGGCTGCTACTCCAACAGCGATCACGGTTCGACCTACAGCAAACGGTGTCGGAGCTGCGGGAGGTCTTGTCGTCTTATCAGGCAGCTCTGTGGCCGGGGCCACTCCAGCTCACTCGGTGACCACACCAGCACAAGGAGGTCTGCCCACCACGTTAGCCGTACGCACGGCCACCACTGCCAACCCGAACGCTAGCAAAACACACACCATCCTGGTCATGCCTGTCTCCTCCACCGGGGCAGGGGACATGTCGGCTGCTAAACGTGTCAAAACAGAATGATCAGGGCTGTTGTTCAACACCACAAAACAGAATGATCCTCTCGTATTTCTCGCATGCACTGTGAAATCATCAAAGTGGAGGTAAAGATTAGGCCATGACTGTCTGGCGTCTGTTAAAGTGTTCATGGGCTGGCATTAGATGTCATTTGAAGCTAAGCCCAGAAATCGGAGATCAGTACTATATTTGCCGAGTCAAATAGCGAGGCCTTGCTTCACCTGTCATCCTCCCGTTTTCTGAAGTTGGGGAAAAACCTGTCAATCAAAAGTGTTGTCCTTTGCACAGTATTGTGAGTGATTAAAAATGCAAAACAAAATCTATAAATTCTATGCAGAGGAAAAGTATAATCTTGTTTCTCCCCCTTGTACAAAAGTGTATGTCCATTGCAGGCAGCACCATGTTTGAAAGCCTGTGCTTAGACTTTCACAGTGTCAAGGAAAGAGGGGCCTTTTGCACAAATGCCAATCTCTGAAGTTTGATTGATCCAATAGCAAAATGTTCATAAGTTTTGTGTTTTCTTGTGGACAAGAAACCATGCTTTTTTTTTCACAGAAAGATTTTTCTATTCAAACCAGAAAATGTTAAACTGCTGATTCCGTCCGTCGCTCTGAATTTTGCTTCCATGCACTCAGAGTCTGTGGCACTGTCTTACCTCATTCATTTTAAACCTTTCAAATAATAGCTAGAAAGAAAATCACTTACACCTGCCTAGAGCTGTGTGGTCGTAGCTAAGATGAAGCTAGCAAGCTTGCTTGAACAATTTTAGTCACACATAAAAAAAAGACTAAGAACCCCATCAGTCACACTCAGCCATCAGGCTTGGTGCGTTAGTGAGTACAAAGTGTTGACTGTCAGAAAGGATAAGCTGGTGGTACTGTGCCACAAATTGTCCTACTCATTTATGGATTGGTCCTGAACTAAAAAAAATTAACACTCTAAGATCAGGTGGTTATACCACCAAACAAGAAAACTACAGTTAAATTGGTGAGATTGGAAGTCTCTTGTGCTAGGGGGCAACCGCCTCCCAGTTATCAGTGGCGGACATGTTTGTACGACATTTCACTCAAGTTAAACTGCTGACACAGTTTTTTTAATTTTTTTTTTTATCCCTTGTTCTTGTTAAAATTATATGGATTTGTTACCATTTATGGAAGTTGCATCCATCAAGATATCTTTTTGCCTGTGTAGCTGGCTACTTTCTGTTGCATTGCCTACTTTCTGTTGCATTGCCTACCAATATCATCGATGGTTTCATGGCCAAACTGGAAAAGTCCATTGTAGAGTCAGTATTTAATGAAAAATTGCATCACCCTTTGTTCAAAGTGTGAGCTTTCGGATTAATACAATAATTGTCTTTTTGTCTTAGTTTTTTGTGGTAAAATTAAAAAAAAAATCATTTCTATATTGTATTAGAGTTTGAGAGATCACTTAAAAGTTTGCATCCATATCTCCAAAGTGCCTTATACCCAGGACAGGGTTTGCTACTGAGTGTTTCAAAATGCAAGGAGAATGTTGAACTGATTTTTTTTTTTTCATTTCGTCCCTCATTTGAAAAAGAAAGATAAAACTTTGCTTTCGGCCCTTTTTTCCTTGACGAGAATAGAATCTGATTGGTTTTTGTTTTTATAAAGGTATCTTCACTATTCTTGTTTGAGTCAGCTTCATAGAGAAAATTCCTTGGTTGCTACTGTGATTAATTCAATACTGACAGTACTCAAAATTGGAGTTTATCCCTTTTTGCCATGAAACGTCACGTTTTCTAATTTGACTTGGCAGGCAACATAAAATGAAATTTATGAAAGACTGATTTTGACACTTAAGTTGCAGAAAGTTTGAAATCACTCTTTTTGTCTCACAAAGTCAGCTTTTTTTTTTTGTCTATAAAGATATTGAAATTGAAAGTAAGGTACATAGCCCTTAGCTGTGATGGAGTCATTGTATTTTGACTTAAGAATGAAGTTAATTTTGCAGTTGGACCATCAGATCAAATATGATGATGGTTGAGATTTCTTGGATTCCTCAGTTTAGACAGGCTAAAGCAGCAAGAAGCTGGTGCCTAAATAAATGACTTCTGTCTGAGTTTGCAGGTAATGGAGATCTGACAGTTTATGTGAGACGAAAATTGTGAACAGGCTACTGACCCTTGTTAATTTGACCCAGAAGATTATTGAAAGTGTAAAGTTGTACATAGTGAAATTTGTTTTGTTTTTTGGGTTTGGTATTTTTTTCCCCGTCTGAAATTGATACTAGAAAGTTTGCTCCTGTGATAGCAAGGTGTTGTGTCATATCAAACAAAGCGTAGTTGTGTAGCCTTTAAAACCTCTTTAAGATAATTATTTCTGGGTAGTCATCTGCAGAAATGCGGGCATAGTTTTGGAATTGCAAAGAATTAAACCAATTATATGCAAGTAACCACCAAAAGTATTTTAGGTCGCCTATTGTGAATTGATGACATTTGGATAGGTTCACTTTTCCAGGCAAATTTGCTAATTTCAACCCGTCACAGTTTTTAGTTGGAGGATGCGACCTTCAAGGCTCATAGTGCACCAACAGCTGTCAATGTAGCACAAAGATTGTCATACACTGTCTGGCTGTCTGCTTTGAATTTTGATGATTGAAGAGCATTACTCAAAAGCTTTGTGGTAACAGCTGAATCTCTCCATGTTAAAGTTGGGTATTGCCAGCTAGCCTCCAGGGTTAATCTATCAAAAACTAAGGACAACAAACAATTTTTGCTTGACGGAGAATGCTGAAACATTGTGCCGATTGTTGAAGACAATGAGATTTTAGCTACAAGGTAGAATTACTGTGAACACCTCAAGTATTTGCTTACATGTTCTGCTTCACGGTTGCTCATTATTATTCGAATGTGTTGATGTGGTAACATCTCTATGAATCTATGCGAATCAGTGGAAACAGCATTGTAGTAGACCTTGTGATATCCGTAGCACATTGTGGTGGTGTCATGAGCACAGAGGAGCTCAGTCTCAGCATCACCAAATGTGTGGAGAATTGTTGAGATATAGTTTTTATATTTACACCTTGTCCACCATCACTTTGGCTCCCATACATCTCAGTTCTGTTATGGAATGAAATGGCAGGCCTTTTTAGGCTTGTCCTGCTCCTTGTTCAGCATTAAAGTCCAGAAAGATGATAAGCCTTGTCTCACTCTGAGAGTAGGGAACAGGTCCCAAACTTTGTTTACAGTGTCACGATTGTTCCAGAGAGATTGTGGGTCAGGCAAGCGGTGGCGTTGTCAACACTTTACCCGTGCCATGATTGATCCGATAGGTTGTGGGATCAGATCCCAATAGTTTTATGTCAGATGATACTGGAATGACTGAATGCCTTGTTGTACATACTCATCCTATCTTGTCACCATCACAATCATATGATGATCACATTTAAGCTCATCTCATTCGTATGTTCTATTTATGATACATGTAGTAAATTTATTTATTAGGTGCTAAATCAATCTGTAGTGAAAGAAACTGTATAAATGAGTAATGGTTTGAGTCTAGATCTGAGTCCGGTGTCAGTGGTTGGTGGTGAGACGATGAAACTTACATGGTGTATTCCCTCTGTGTACAGAATGCTGTTTAGGGTCGACATATTTATATTATATGTTTGCTATCATGGTTCGAAGAACTTTCTATCTGATGTCAATACAAACTGCCCCATGTTCACACTATAATGTCTTGAGTCTGAATGCTAGATGATGTTGAGTTTGTTGTGATAACTTTTGTTCACCAAAGTTTGAACCATTCCAGTGTACATAGAGCACAGCACAGCCGAGCTGGAGAAACAGTCGGCCGTGGTGTTGTCTCAAGCCTTTTCTTTGACTGTTACGAGGCGCTCAGGGCTGTCTGGAATCCATGTGTGTCGACAAGATGAGGACAGAAATGTAAAGAAATAATTGGTCTTAGTTTTCTTTTCAAATGGAAATCGCTTTTAATAGGCAGTACCGTACCGTACTGTTATTGAAAGTTATGAACTTTGTTAATCCTAGTTGACCTTTTCATTGTAATGGAAATGATTGAATATGTGTTGTTATGAGGGGTTTGTTTATATCTTGTTGGCTGATTCAGTACTGCCTGCTTGTCCCCCCCTGTCCAGAATGTTCAATAAATAGAAAACTGAATATTTTGGTCAGATCCCAGGTGTTTTCCTCCTGGGCGAGGACAATTAAAGGAGGCAAGAACTAACCAACTAGCCCTCATATCAAAAGTTTTACGTCAAGGGGGAAAGAATTATATATTTTTTTTAGCACATGAAAGAAACATTAACATTTTTTAAGTGATGGTAACTGTTTCTTTGCATTTTCTCCAGTGCCAAGTTTCAAGTCGTTGCTCTCTCTTTTATCACAGTGGTCTTGAAGAACAGCAAGCGCAAATGTTCTATTTGGGAAAATTGAAGTGTGTCTAGTGTTGTGCCCCTGTGGTAATGACGGCTAGCACTAGCAGCTTTATGATGTGCAATGGTCTTAATTCTTCATACAAGAGACAGAAGTTTTGTGCTGTCGATGGATCTGTTGATTCATGTTCCCTGACATGCTACACACTGATGTGGTTGCCTTGGAAACCAGCACATTTCTCGGTTCATTTTATATGGCTCTATGTATGATCCTTATGTTTTAAGATGAGCCCAACATTGAGGGTTAGCATGTGATAGTTGTTCCTTGTGTTTTTTAGGTTTGTGTAAAGTTGGGCTATGCCTTACACTTTGTTTATGGACCCGAGTCTTGTTTTGGATACTGGACAAAACTTTTTGTTGACAAAGACTAGTTCTTAATCATTAGGCTTTTTTCAAAGTTGATAGGTAAGGATGCACCTCAGCGATGAAGGTGTTCCTTTATTTTCCTTTTTTGTTGTTTTCGCATTCATTTTCTTTAGTGTTTTTGTGGAAAGCATGATTTATAAAACAAAATAGACATATTCTGCATTCTCTAGAAAAGTTGCTGCTATTTTAAACCAATTAGTCCCCATCTATGGCATGAGACTGTTTAAGAAAGGTTTTTATTAATAGTTTTGCCTGTTTCTTCCTCACCGTGGTATAACGTCAAGTTTTGTGTGTTTGTGCTTTGATTTTCAGGTGTGGGGATGTATCTTGTTAATTTTTAAAAATAAATTTTTGTTTCAATATTTGAAAGAAACCTCTAGTCATTAATACATTAATATGTACATTGATTGTCTCCATAAAGTTATCTCACACCCCACTCCCCCTCCTCCTCCTCCTGCTCTATCACTGTTCCTCTTAGCAAATCCTCCCATTTAATTGCATCTCCCATGTCCTATAATAAAACCCCATTGAGTCTGTACGAGACCTTCCTGGATTCCTATTTGGATCCACTGTTAGTGTTATCACCCCCGTTTCCCCTGGAATTGTCCAAGAGCAATGTTGAAATGGAAACAAAGACGTAGTTTTGATAATTTGCTGGTGCCAAGTAATGAACAATGCTACAATGTAAATGATTACAAGCCCTTTAGGTCCGTGGAGAAGACCTCACTGACTAAAGTGTTGCTCATATTTCCATAGTGAATTTTAGTCTCCAGAAAGCTAGCTTGAACAAATATCCACATGGCTAAGCTAAGTAGCCTTAATATAATTCTATAACTTTGTGTATAAGAACTCATAATACGTATATCAGTAGAACTATAAATTGCTAGCTGCTTTTTCCACATGTATGAATAAAAAGTAAAAGTAGAAAATTTGCTTTGATTTCCTTTCGTTTCTCCTCCTTGCTTTAAATCAGCCTGTCACAGTGGCATGTGATGTGAGGACAGGTATAGTTTGGCTCTCTGTCTCGCAACTTTTTATTTACCTTGAAATTTGTTTTGTTGTCTTCTTTTCACTTTGGATTAGATTTGATGAATTAGTCTCTGTTTTACATCCTACTCAATCAGGGGTTTGTTGTGCTATCCTTCCTCATTACTGATACACTTTGATTTCATACATTTACTGAAATCCTTCATCTGCTGAATAAATTGAGTTGACCTGTTCTTCATGTTCATTTCTGTCATTTTGTTACAAATGTCTTTCAGTACTGGTGCATGTTATTATTACGGTATTATGAACTTCAGGCTAAATTCCATAGCTTTTGTTCAAAGGTTATGCATATTTCCATTTTGGCACAAAAATTTGAATGAAATTATTGAAGTATAGAGCCCCTTTTTTATTTGCCCTTGTTTTAAAGGCATTTAAAATTGATCAAGGAGATCTCAGATTATGTCAATTATGATCTGAGTGATAATATTTATTAAAATTTTTATGCCAAAATGAAAATGCGTTTTTATCTTGGAACAGCGGATAGCTGTGGATTTCACCTGTGAAGCCTCTCTGTAAAGAATAGGAAATGACTACTGTCTTGAGGGGCTCCACTTGGAAGTGTGTGATAGTTTTCTTATGCCATCTATCGCCAGACCCTCCATGGTAAGAACTGGCTTCTCAAGTGTAACGGTTAGGCTCTCTGCATATCACCCAGCAGACGGGAGTTTGTGGCCCATGTAGAGCAGATGTTTTAGTAGAGTATCTTCGTCCCTCTACTGGGATTCAGTCTCTCTCGGCATGGATTGGCCCTGTTTGTTGTTGGATTGTTATTTGGGGTTTTACAGCTCCATCGAACCTAAAACCCCAAACAAACAGGGCCAACCCACGCAGAGAGAAACTGAAGTGGCCCTGACAGGCATGGTTGAAGTATCCCACCTCTCAAATAACCTTACTGTGTTCTGAGGGGCGTAAAAGTAATATCAAAATTAAGAAACCCAGGATTCACAGGTGAGATGAGATTGATGCAGCTCTAGAATCTGTCACTTAACAACACCAACATTGGACCAGATCACGCACACTGCCATATCCCCTGCTGTGGTGTAATGGTTAGGCTCTTCGCCTGTCATGTGGAAAACCCGAGTTCAATCCCATGAGTGGACGATTTGTGTTTTTTCTGCTGGGATTTTTACCCTCTCAGCCAGGGTTGGCCTTGACAGGCAGGGTCGAAGTAGCCTGTCTTTTAAATGACCTTACAGCGTTGCAAGGGACCCCAAAAAACTGGTAACCAAACCAAACCAAACACTCCCACATGGGCTTGTGTTGTGAGGGAATCGAACTTACGACCATTTGTGCCCTGGACCGAGAGCTTCTAAACAGACATTGTTAGATCTGATTTTTCTGTGTTGTAGTGACAGACTCAGCACAGACCTAGATATTGTTGGCCAAGCTTACTACACAACCTGTCGCTACATCAGTGACCCCAATTCTGTAGACCTTCACTCTTAGCTACTGGATCCATTTCTACAGCTGATCTATGTGGGGATCGAACTCCCGTCTTCTGCGTGATAGAGGAAGAGCCTAACCATTATGCCAAAGACACTAGGTAGTTAGATTGACACACGGATTAGCAGAATGATTGGTAGGCAGATATACATGTATAGACAGAAAGATTAAATGGATAGGTCGATAGACAAGGAGATAGTAGTAGATAGATAGACGGATAGATCAATAGCTGGGAAGATTAAACAAGAGGCAATGGTCATGATGAGAGGTCAAGATGTGAAGCATTCAGCAAAATGCAGCCATGCTCTGTTAAAATTGACAAAAACTGTTTATGATCAAAGGGAGACAACAAAAGAAATACTGAGAGGAGCGAGAATAGTAATTTTAATCTATTTGTCACCTCCCTTTGACTATAAAAGACAAGTGTCCCCCTTTTCCCCCTATTTATTTTTCAATTAACTCTTGTAACGAGTGTCTTTATTTTTTATTTATTTATTAATGTGCGTGTGCGCGCGCGCATATGTGTTTGTTTGTGTGTGTGTGTGTGTGTGTGTGTGTGTGTGTGTGTGTGTGTGTGTGTGTGTGTGTGTGTATGTATATAAACAGTTGTGAGAGTTACAATACTCAACCAGACTTAAGATGACATGACTCTTTCGAGTCATTTGGGATCTCAGATTTCAATACGTATGTATCTCTGTTGAAGATCCACTTTCATCCTCGTCTGTGTGTGTGTTTGTGTGTGTGTGTGTCTGTGTGTGCGTGTATGTTTGCGTTATTGAGTGAGTGAGAGAAAATGAGAGAGAGAGCGGAGGCGGTGGTGGTTGGTTTTGTGTGAAGTTGGGCTATGCCTTACAGCTCCTTGGTATCTTTATGGCGAATGCCATTATTCCTAAAAGTTCTTAACATTTGGACTTATTATTATTATTTTTTTTGTCCTTTGGAAAGCAGATTTCGATTGTAGTTCGTTTAGAAATACTTGCTCCACTTCAACGCTCAATAAACAGTCTATATCTACCATGTATCATGTCATCATTTTCCATCTCTGAGGTCTGGTTGAGCTTTGTGATTTTTACTTCAGTTTGTATTTCCACACGCGTTGCAAGTTTTTTCGAATCCTTTGGGATCCCAGATTGCAGTATCTCTGTTGGAGAGCCTCTTTCGTCCTCGTTCGTGTGTATGTATATAAACAGTTATGAGAGTTACAATACTCAACCAGACTTAAGATGACATGACTCTTTCGAGTCCTTTGGGATCTCAGATTTCAATACGTATGTATCTCTGTTGAAGAGCCACTTTCATCCTCGTCTGTGTGTGTGTGAGTGTGTGTTTGTGTGTGTGTGTGTCTGTGTGTGCGTGCATGTTTGCGTTATTGAGTGAGTGAGAGAAAATGAGAGAGAGAGCGGAGGCGGTGGTGGTGGGTTTTGTGTGAAGTTGGGCTATGCCTTACAGCTCCTTGGTATCTTTATGGCGAATGCCATTATTCCTAAAAGTTCTTAACATTTGGACTTATTATTATTATTTTTTTTTTGTCCTTTGGAAAGCAGATTTCGATTGTAGTTCGTTTAGAAATACTTGCTCCACTTCAACGCTCAATATCTTTGCGATTTGTGACGAATCTAGGCTATCGACTTTTAAATTTTCATTGTAAAAAAATACCTTTTTTTAGGCCTAATAATAGGGCGTCATAGAATATCTTATGAGAGGAGGTAGGGATTTGGGACACTTTGGATTCGGTTACCAGTTCCTGCAACATTGTAAGATCATTTAAGAGACTGGCTACTTCGACCCTGTCTATCAGGGCCAACCCGGGCTGAGAGGTAAAAATCCCAGCAGGGGGGGGGGGGGGGGGGGGGGGGGGGGG
>JAUKPP010303644.1:0-19209 GCA_032273245.1 Phyllaplysia taylori
TGTCTGTCTGTCTGTCTGTCTGTCTGTCTGTCTGTCTGTCTGTCTGTCTGTCTGTCTGTCCGTCTCTCTCTCTCTCTTTCTCTCTCTCTCTCTCATCTGTCATTTTACCGAGGCTGTCATACAGTTACAAATGGACTCCCAAAAATATCCTGACTTACTGCAGACTGTCTCTTGTTGCAGTCAGATTTTAGTCTCAAATCTTGTCTTGCGGTCTTAATATGCAAATCAAGACGACAGAACCGGTGAAAAGACACAAAAAGACGCCCGATATTTCAATACGGGACTTAAGGAAATTTAAAGGGTATGGAGTTCCGCTGTCTTTTCGATGAATTTTTAACGAGTATTTAGACAGGCTGAACGAAGAGAAAAATTGCCGATATGGCAATAAATCATACTAGCTGATTTTATGCAGATCTAGGCGATGACTTTTTGCGTCATTTTCGTAAAACCACTTTGACAGTGAAGATTAACCTGGAATAGGAAATGGTGTTAGCGTCTGGAAAGATGTGTTTAACATGAAAACGATCGACCTGTCTTGAAAATTTAATGTTCAAGTGGCATTTTGTGATAAAAAAACCCCACCAACAACACCAAAAAACAGTAAGGGTGCAGACATGAAAATGGTGCACTGGAGCTTTGGGAATAATAATTTGCAGAGCACTAGGGCGTCGGGAAATATTTTTTGTAGAAATAAGATGTGATAGAAAGTACGAACATGCACGTGTATTTGGTCATCAAATTCCCCAGTAGCCGATTGCCTTGGTCATATCTTTTCTTTCGACCGTGAGCGGCCACGAAACGTTCTTTCCGGCTCTTCGACTCCATTCAATTCCAGCCGTATTATGGAGCCGGCCAACACGCCAGGCAAGGGCGAATTGGTTATCTCTGCTTATTTGCTCACAGCAACTCGCCGCCCGCAATGTGTTTGGGTCTTAATTTCCCAATGCTTTCAGGGTGGCCTCAGGAGTCAGAAGTGGGGTATAGACTTTCGGAGGACGATCACGCCCGACTGGCCAATCACGAGGTTAGATCAATAAAGGTGGAACTTTGTAATGTACACTGTTGAACCTCTGATGTGCTTTACATTTCGACCTTTATCAACATTGACCACTTAATATTCTCTCAGCTCAATTTTGTTCGGTTCAGTGAGAATTAAGTTAAATACTCAGGCACTTTGTTAAACAGCCGTTTCGTTATGAAATCTGAATATAGTATGAAGCAAATTATGCGAAAACGATTATTCTTTAAGGAATAGACACCGAAAATACGCTCAGTTATTAAGTAGCTTTTCTTGAGCCAATATCAATATCTCAATGGAGTTACTTTAGGTACATGTTACTTATTTATAGAGGCACCAGCTTGTTTCGCTGCTTTAGCCTGCTAAACTAAAAGAACAAGAGAAAAGAATAAGAAAAATAGAGTACACGACAGACATATAGTTATTACCTTCGCCATATTCCTTGTCTTGTTCTTATGGAAAAAGTTATAGCAAAATGTACAACTTTCTTTTTTCTATCTATGTCATTATACGAGTTCATCACGCTATGTCGCTCTCGATTCCTTCCACTCAAGTGTGAGTCGCTTCGGGAAAAAGCGGCTGCCCTCCTCGCCCTTGGCTCATTACTCACATCAAAACTGATTTTACCTTTCGCCCGTCCTCGTCGTCTTAGAGACGCTGACGGGAACCTTATTACTTGGCCTGCATTTGCTTACGACCCTTGAAGAAACTAGTGGCTATGTGCGTGCGGCTCATCGGATTTAGAAAGGAAAAAAGTAAAGTATAAGGATGTGGAAAAAATGTTTGTGAATAGCGCTGATAGAGTTTTAAAAGGCTAATCTCAAGGACGCACTAAAACGAGCCTTCTTTAATGGAAAGAGGAGAGTGAATTGCAGCTTTTATGGCTGGTCAATTACATCCGGCTGTGTGATTGACGATGACGTTTTCATGTTGGCCTTCGGTCTTCGCAATTAGAATCCTCCAATATTCATCGCTCAATTTGTCAAAAATGTTTGTTCTCGTCGCTGCCCTCTTTATTCGTCCCCCCCCCCCCCTCTTTAGCTTCTCTTTCATTTCTGTCTTCTCTCTTCACCGCTCTCTCTCTCTCTCTCTCTCTCTCTCTCTCACTCCCTCTCTCTCTCACTCCCTCTCTCTCTCAATTACCTTCCCTAATTTTTTTTTCTCTATCCGCCTCATTCTCTCGATCCATTTGTCGTATTTTCTGGCTGTCCCTGTCGTTTAAGGATCTGCCCTTCAATGATCTTTTATCATCCGCCGACAGTTGGTAATCCGCCTTTGGAATAATAATTGCTCATCTCTCTACCGACGTCGGTCCGCCTGTTTGCTCGTCAGTTTAGATTTTGTTGATTCAGTTGGGCTTTTTTTAGCTGGATTATTCTTGGACTTTTTAACGCCATACCTACGTTCCTGAGAGGGGCACACTGAACTATTAATCTGTTCCACATCAGCTTTGCACCTTGTTTACCATCTCCAAAATCTTTCGATGCCAGAATCTGACTGGTGTAAAATGCCACACATATTCTGCCTATTAAATGTTTAGAGATCGCACAACAATTATGTTTTCAGAAAAAACTCAAACCAGAACTTAACTGACGTCTTTCAAGGTTTTGATAATACTGACGCTATTTCACTTATTTTCTCAAACTCCTGGAAATTGCATCTGGCCCCAAGATGCCACATTGCGACTAAAGCCAAATATTTCAGCATAATATTTTGACAAGAATTCTCAACTCGTCACCAATCGCTTCAGAACCCAGTGAACTGATTTTAGGGAGGAAATGCACTATAAAATTGAATAACAAAGATGCTTTTAAAATTTGAGCAGGATATTATTCAGATTCGTGGCGATAGGCACGTACACAGTTGAGCGAGCACCTGTTGGTAGCTTCTCAAGCGTAACTATTTTAGCTACGGGGGATTTGATTGGGGATTTTAATTAGAGTCGGGATTTAGTTACCCACAGTGTGAACTGATACTCCATTGATTACGCCTCTGTGAGTACGTAACAGGCTTTCTCTCCAGCACGCTTTCGTTCACATAAACAAGCGCACACAAACGGAAACAGGCAGACACGGACACAATCGTGAACATACAGTTTACCCGTATAGTTTGAACTTTTATAATGACATTCCATGTTTGTCGAGGTCAAATTTAATATTATGACTTTGAATTGGTATAATTGTTATCATAGCTTTCTCCCAACATACACACACACTGTTTGACTTTTAAAAAATGGGTCAATCCCTCAAATTCCCATGTTTAATACAACAATAAAGCGTCAAAATCCAACGTTCAAGCACAATGTCCATCAATATGAAAATGCAGACCGCTACTAATGGACTGCACTCAACTTCAGCTAATATGAAAATATAGACTTTTACTAATGGCTTCCCATCCACATTTAGGTAAAGTAATTGATTTTCTACATACTCTGCCCTACCGGAAGTGAAATGGTATGTCTCTGGCGAAAAAACACAACAAAGAGCACTTGATCCCCCTGTTCTTGATGTGGGCATACTATTAAGCTGCCTGTATGCAACCTCGTTGCAATTCATCTTGTGAGCATAGTAATCTTATTATAAGCCAATACAGACATATTTCTAATTTGGTTTAGGTTTTTTTTCATCCTTTGCACAACAACCAAAAAGATGTGGGCACGTCGGGAAGTGGAACACCAATCTTTGCGAGAATCCGCTACCATAAATAAAACCCTTTTTGAAATAACGCGCTCTCAGACCGGTCTGAAGTCTAAATGTGCGCCATCAAGTCATCCATCGACAGTTCCAACTCCCACGTTTTTCGCTAACTAAACCTTTTTTTTAGATTCTTTTTTCGTAAGTATAGACTTACGAAGTTCGAGATCCCAGCCCTGGAGTTGCCACTTTGCTTGCACATTAAAGGTTGAATGCTCCGTGAAATGTCTTTGCTAATGCTATTTACTGCTCAGTGCCAAGTTTTCCACATACAAGTTTTTAGTTTTGAAATTACAATGCGAACAAAACTAACCTGAATGTTGGGATTTCCAGAAATTATTGTGAAAACAACGTACATCAACAGGAAGCAGAAGAGAAAATCGTTCGTTAAATGATTAGGATGTTTCAATTAAAATGACACCTTTCATATTGTAGCTTTTTTTCCAACTAGGCCTCCTGAAAGAAGTAGGTCACAATATCTTTGAAGGGTTTTAACGAAGTTCTCCGAACTTTGGTATCTCAAAGACTAATTGTTCTTTAGCAGTAATGTATTAGTACTTGTGTGACGTTTTTCTGTACTAAAAAGCACTTTACCCGATTTTTTGTGTCTGAAAGTAAAACAAATTATAAGGGTAAGAAGGAAAAAAAATAGCAGAAGAACCAGACTCCCTTAGGACGCCCAACTACCATTCAGAGATGTTCAATCTCTCGAGGAAAGTGTACGTGTTTCCGAGGTGCTGAAAGGTAGCATTTTCTAGCCGGGAAATAGTGTTGCTAAAAGTATTTTCCACTGTAGTAGTGATAAAAACGACATCAAAGACGCCATAATATTCCCATCTAATCCCCTTTGCCCGTACGAAATTACTATTGGTTGCTAGTAATAGTTTCAAGTCACAATTTTATTCTATCTTTTGGGGATCTAAAGTTAAGTACGAATGTGTAAACGTTTTGAAGACCTCCCGCCTGTCCGATGCCAGTAGCCGTATGCATCGTTAGGCATACGACCATACGACTGCGTAGAACGCTAGGTGTAAAAAAAACATCGGATGCATGAAACACTCTTATGTCAACACCGTGCGTAAATTCCATTAACCCGGTGTAAGTCGCCCAAAAACGTACATGAGTGGGGAAGGTCTACTAACGAGACTTATACCGTGCGTAGTCGCTTACTTTCATGCATTCCAAATTCGTCCAAAATACATTTATATGTAGTAGCTACGACCCACTAGCCCATACGACCTACTAAGTTTACGAGTGTTTTATACATGCGACCACAGGATGGTAACTAAACTGAGGTGAATTCAAGGCTTTATGAGTCCAACAGATTCCAGTGTTTAATACCGGCGTCTGCAGTGAAATGGTAAGCTCTACGGGTGTTCGATTCACACATTCGTCTATCTGCGTCTCTGCTTGGATGTTGTGGCCCTCTCAGCCCGGGTTGGCCCTGACGAGCAGGCTCCAAATAGTTCAGCTCCTAGGAATACCTTACAATGGGGAAAAGCGACTTAAAACAAAAACCAAACCAAATCAGTGTTCATGTCTACTCTGCTGAGCTTTTGGCGTGAATTCTAACATTAACAGCGAGAGAATCTACAGGTTCATTTTGCATTAGTTGTGGTCGGTATCAAATGAGGCATAAACAGTATTGGTATGAAATTTCAGACAAACAGCGATTTCCTGGGTTGGCACAACTTTTAAAATGTTCAGATTCAGGCTATCGATTTAACCATGTTCATTAGCGGAGATTTCATTTTCTTAAGGACATCTTGTTAATAGAAGAAAGGGCATTGTCAGATTCTCCTGAAATGGAAGTAGGCATATCTGTATTTGAAACTGCGTGTCATGTGTGTATGATATGTGTGATGTGTGGGCGTGTCTCTTTGTCTGTCTGAATATATGTATGGATGTGTATGTGTTTGTGCGTATGTGCACGCTTTGTGAGTGTACACAGCACTTGTGTGTGCCTGTCTTTGTGCATGTATGCTTGCTGCTATGCCACTGCTGTATTGCACTATTCTCAGAATTCCGTGAGGGTAATGTAGGAGTGGATCCCTATCTTTGCTTTCAGCCAGTGAGCTGAAGTGGGATTTAAACCTGGAAATAATTTGTAGATTGCGCAAGACAGTATAGAGCTCAAGGTGTGCGGGTGTGTGAATATGTGTGTGGGAGAGAGATAGAGAGTGATAGAGAAAGAGAGAGAGAGAGAGAGAGAGAGAGAGAGAGAAAGAGAGAGAGAGAGAGAGAGAGAAAGAGAGAGAGAGAGATTTTGGGAAAGCGTGAGATTGTTCGTGACTTTTGTGTATCGAGCAGCAAGGGCAAGTTTGGATATTTAGGCAGTACATGCGCAAGTTATTTCCCCTGATCTCACCTCAGATTTCTCAAAGTTCCATGTTGTCTCCAGCCTCCACATATCTCACGTACAGACATGTCTATCAATTTGAGGCATGAGGCTGCAGTTGGGAATGAGTAAAATGATGTGATTAAATTATTCGTAATCCGAATTAATTCGTGGTTTATGATGATAATTTTTCTTTAAAACAAAAGTCGAACTATGAACTGTTCCAAATGACGTGTGTGACGGATATGGTTTGGTTATCAGTTTTACGTCCCCTGCAAAACTTTGAACATGCCTGTCAGGGCCAGCCCGGGCTGAGAGGGGAAAATCCCAGCAGAAAAAAACCCTATCGTCCGCACCCGGGATCAAACACATGATAGGCAAAGAGCCTAACCATTACATCACAGCGCCGGTTCAAATGGCGTGATTGCTGAGTTCAGACTTCTAGCTTTCTTCTTATACCACTTTGCTTATGGACGTTTTCATCATGTTTCCATTTTCTAATTAATTTTCACACCGATGCGAACCCGTTTTGTAAAGTATGGCTTTGGGAATTGGATTCCAAAATGGTTTCTTTGTGTGTGAAACGGGTAATTTTTACACATGTCCAGCGTCCGAGTTCGACAATTGTTAGGGTGGAAATAAACCACGTCTCACAGAGAAACGAACAGGTTTTATTCAGTTTTTAATATTTCTAAAAGAAAGTACTCCTTGTTCCCTGTGCCGATTTCAATATTTAAGGAGCCCGGTTGGTTTACAATGAATCCTTGTGTTATCGACTAAAATACCAAATGCCGTATTTTAGAACTCCTATTTATCCGGGATTGTTCTTAATCAGTCCATTGCCCAGTCCTCGCCTCCATCGTGCTATGTTATGGGAGTTAAGCTGAGCCAATTGGCACAAGCCAGTAGACACGAGTTTTAAATGACGTCATACCGTTAACACCCGATATAAAAAAAAGTAGTGGAATCAAATCAAGCTTGGCTTGTGGTAAGGAAGTAACGAGTGCAGAAAAGAAAGTCATGAAACAAATATAAGCAAAAAGAAACGAATTCTTAACCAGAAACTTTTTCCCCAACCGAAACGAATCGAAACGGAACGAAATGAGAAGGAAAAAACGCCTGACGTAGCGTGGGATGTCTTTTCTGTAGGTGAAAGGAAGGGAGGAATAACTCGTGAGCGGAGTGGGAATTTACCTGTGTATCTGCGGTCTGAGGTTGGGTATGCAGACGGCGTCACTTTAACAGGAGCCAGAACGCACACCTGTTGAGGGGGACTACGACTGAACTCAGCATTTACTCAAAGTCGGAAGAGGGCTAGATAAGAAGTTATTACGAGGTTGTTGACTCTGCACGATACGTTATGTCAGACCGGTATTCAGAGGTGTCTGAAAGGTGAAGACGGATAGAGAAAGAATACGACTTGACTCGAATCTAGAGTAATATTTTTCACGTGGGGAGTAACCTGTCCAGCATTCACGCTCCTCCTGTGAGAGAGATGTATGTCACAGCGAGTAATTCCGCCTACCTTGCGCCAGCACTGCACGGGGTGATATAGGTGATGAGAGGTCCTGGTAGGTGGGAGTCCCGAGGAGGGAGAACGAGAGAAGAGGGGGAGAGAAATTCAGTCAACTGACGGCTTTTAGCAATTGAAGAGGCGGATATATCGGGCAATAGTGTCTGCGTGACCTCACAGTTACATACCCATCTTTCGTCGGCTTTCACATCCCAGGTTTTCAGTCTTGTTTTACGCCCATTGGATTCTGTAAAGCCATTTTTAGATACAAAGTCCCAATAAAAAGATGGAGAGGTTCCTCCAACTTGGCATTCGAGACCCTGTCGCCTGCTGAGCAAAGAGTCTAACCACGACACCAAAAATACGATCTTCAACCTTGTTCGCGCCTCTGCTCCGGTTCATCCTCATCCCACTGAAGACCTTAAGTATGTTCCGTAAGCAAGCGGATTTGTGTAGTTGTCAAGTGATCAATTACTTTGCGTGAGCGTTCAGAGCTGATTAGAAAGCCACTCGTTATCGCAACGGGCAATGGGTTCCGTCTTACAGTGGGGCACCATTACTGTAACTATCATTGGTTGATAAAAACGGCTGACAGTTGCATTTCTTGTTTTGCACTAAATCCAGCATAAGCCGCCTACTATGCAGTAGAGAATATTCCTTGTCCCTTCTTTTTGTCAGTCAAGTCTTTGGGCACGAAGCTCCATTTCCACGACTGCTTTTATGTTATAGAAAATCAAAAGAATGAAATGAATTTTGGAAAACTTCTCATAAAAAGATTTTCCCTCATTTTAATGTTTTATGTATTTTACGGCTTCTCAAAAAGACCTTGAAGATTATGCCATTAAATACGACAGTGAAATTCGTTAAGTGCCCACGTCTGTTTAAAGTGTTCTATCGAGCGCGATTGTCATGCAGAAGTGTTCTCCCAAAGGACAGCTTTGCAATAATTAATGGCTTCCCAAACCTTGTTCTGCGCAGAATGAGAGGGAATTTCAAGTTAGGGCCGACCTTGACATTCCATATTCGGGCACCCAAGTCTGTGCCTTTGTGTCTCCCTCTGCAGGAATCGTCAAGGGAATTATATCCAACGGGAATGATATGTAAGCAGTCTGAATATTCTCTTTAAAATACCATTATAAACATCCTGAAGCACCTTATCAGCATTGGCCTCACGGCATTATCCCATTCTGCAACTTGATTTCCTTGGTTTGTCAGAATTCAGCGAATGATGTAATTGCCCATTAAATATTTCTTTTCTTCACAACTGCCTCATTTCATTTCCGTTTTTTCTTGTAAGCCAGCTCGTGCCATCTATAACACTTTAGGCAGGGTAGACGTCACAGATACGAATTAAAGCTTAAGATCGAGTGCAACGATTCTGAGTTTACGCATAAATTATTGTTCAGCGCAAAAATTGCCGTTGTATCTTGGAGACAATAGCATGCTTAAATATTCCTAAATGCTAATTCTTGTATGATTTTTTCCAGACCACAAGTAGGTGGAAGAGAGAAATAAGTTTTCAGGATGACTGTTTACATTCCCCGCGATACGCCTAAAAGGCAATGGCTCTAGAATGTTTATGGTGAAGATTATGCTTACACTCCAATATCTTTCAAGGCTTATACCTCGTTTCAAAATGTCCACCCTACATCACAGTGGCCTCATTGTTTATCCATTACAATTCTCAAAGTTCATCGTGCTTCTTCTGAAAGTATTTACGAAACAAAACGAATGAAATTGTGTATGTGTGAATGAAACGAATAAAACTTAAAAGATTAGTAATAGTTTTAGAACTGTTATGCTAGGTCTTTCTTCGTCCTTTGCTCCTTCACTCTCTGATTCATGGCTCAGAATGATACTTAAACAGCCAAAGATGCTGGCGCCTCTATAAACAACTAACTTGAAACCATGCTCGGTAAGCTGTTCATTGGACATTATAAGGAGGAAAAAACAATTATACTTAAGTATAAAGTCAATAAGATCAAATTGAAAAAAATGAAAGTGTCTTTCACGGATATTCTTGTGCGTGAGGAAAGGGGTTGGGTTGGGTGTCAAGATTTAACTATAGAAACACACGCACACTTGCTATGCGGGTGGCTGGTGGGGGTATTTGGTGAGTCTTGGTAGTGAAAAATACTGCAGACGCCATACAGTCAAGACTGCAGGCAAAAAGTGCACCATCCCCAAGATACTGCCGTTTAATCCCGCTGTATCAATCAACTGTCAGTGTGCTGGGTCCCCCCCTTCCCCCGGGATGCATTCGCTGCTCCGAGAAAGTTCGTCCGAGTTTTCCCGAGGGCTTTTTCCTGCTCTCCTCTCTCCCTACAAAGGTGGCGCACGGGTAACGCTTGGAATGAAGCCATCAGTCTTTGAAATTGTTTACAGTTGCGATGTGCTGATTTCTTACTTTTAAATAGAGCGAGTTGGAGCGTGTGATCGTTCTTCTGAAAACGATGATATTACCATGAGGATTACAAATCTAGATTTGTTCTTTCTTTTTCTTTCCAAAATGTTAGCTTTCTTATCCGAATACATATTACATATAATTGAAAATTTATTTGGGTTGAGTATATTTATGAGGTAGTGTGTGCTTTTTTAAATCCAGTAATGCTCTGAAATTAAGTGAGGTACTCTTGTTTTCTTTTCCTTCCATTTAACGAAGACGCCAGTATTATTTCTTTAGAATAACAAACTGCATTATATTATCGATTAGCTAGAGTTATACCCGTAAACAAAATTAAAGGGTCTGCACTTCTCAGTGTGGGGAGACAGCTGGTGATGGTATAGGCCTAAATAGTCTGTTTTTATCTTCCCCCCCCCCCCTATCGTGCTGCCTCCCGTGCTGGGTACAAGGGTAGCACTTGAATTGCCAGGATTGACGTGGAGGCGGGAGTCTAATTTCGGTCTCCAGAACTCGTGACGAAAGGGGCTCTTTATTGTCTGGTGAGCTTAACTATGGGGACGAACTGGGTCTTCAGCTGAGTGTGACCTGGTTGAATGAGGAGAAAATCTCTGGTGGCCTACACTTTGGGTGATGTTATGAATGAACAAAATAATGGAAGAACATAGTTGACAATAGCAGTTAAACAGAAAAACTGTCTCATAGGTGGGATTGCACGGAGCAACACGGAGTGCAGAGATTTTAAAGATCGCTATCTATAATCAACTATTCTAGAAAAAAAATTGACAACAATAATGCTTATAATGAGAATGAGAATGAGAATGAGAATGAAAATGATGATAATAATAATAATAATAAAAATGATAATAATGAGAAGAAGAAGAAGACGACGAAAGAAGGAAGGAAGAAGAAAAGAAGAAGAAGAAAAAGAAAAAGAAAAAAAAGGAGAAGAACAAAACAGGAGGATGCATAGGAGGGAAAAAGGGACAAAGGAGAGAAGAAGAAGTACAAAAAGAAGAAGAAAACCCCCACAGAAGGAACAATCTCATCCTCTTCGCACCAGAGCATAAAAAAGGACTGAGCGCTCTTGAGCACGGAGGACAGGAGAAAAAGAAAAAGCAATGCCAGATGAAAAGGGCTGTAATGAAGCGCATCATCTCCTCGTCCAATCCGATACTGCAAATGAATAAAATTCCTCTTTTTCTCATCACTGATTTCTTTCACAGATAGGCCTACAACCTCATTACCCATTTCCCCCTGCCTCGTAGTCAAAGTGAGCAAAATCCGAAGAAGTGATTTGCAGATTTCGGTCATTTTAGAAGTGTGGTCACCCGAACTCGATAAGCATATTTGCCAATATTCAGACTCTAACTCGCCCTTCAAGCCTACTTTCTCTGTACGAAAACTATCATATTAATATGATCCTTTTCTGACAAATTTTCCTTCCTATTTAAATTAGTTCTGTAAATAATTGAATTTTCCCGGTTGGGTTCTCTTGCGTGGAATGAATAGAAAGTTCTTGATTCGAAAATCGAATAAATCTTAAAGTGCAATAAGACACACTTAAAAGTATAAATAAAAGGAAAAAAAGTTCATTTAAATAATCGGATTTAACAAATATATGACCCTTCTTATCGTTATTTTTTATAAGCGACTTATTAGCCGAGCTCTACACACGTAGCCTTCTTTTTTATGTTACTTAATCTAGTGATGCTAGCGCTGCCGTCACTTTTCTGTCTTCTTCATCCTTCTTTCTTAACCAGGCTTTTCTGTTTCTTCGATATTTTTTTTTAGCTCCTGATCAATCCAATAACGAAGAGCCCACTGTTCACCCACAACTCGTTTTCACTTGCTATCAACGCCAACCGTGATTTTATAACATCTTATTTCCTGTGCATGCCTTTTTCCCTCAACCTCTTTGCTTTGTATTTTCAATCCCATCTGATCACAGCATGTCTTTTCAACTCTTAAAAAATGCATTACAAAAAGCCTGAAAATCAGAATTCCTGTCCATTTGAGCACCGTTTTTTTTCTTCTTTACCTCTCTTCTCAGATTTGTTTATCTTTTCACGTGAAATTGGCCAAGATATGCACGTTTTTCGGGCCATACTTTTAGCTACGCCAAAAAATGTAAGCATCATGATGTTACTTTTTGTGAGGCCACACAATTCCCCTAGGGCAAACAAAGATCTGTATTGACAATGTTGTAAGAAGCTTCCTTGCTCTCTGAAGACTCTACGCATTCTTAAGCTATTGTTGCCTTACACTTCTTAAGTCTTGCCTGTTCATCTTTTCCATGTATCTTTTGAGCGCTTGATAAGTTGCTGACCTGGTTTTACGTTATGATTTGATGGGGGTGTGCTCTTATTTGTTCCTTGCAAGAGATTCCACCCCGTTGAAAGAATAATGTTGTTAGAGTGGATGAGGTAAGATTAGATGATATTACATGAGATAATGCTAGCTCAGATCAGCCCCCTGCTTTATTGTGTTTTCGGCTTTTCTTGTGTATTTGGTGAGCGAGCTCAGTGACGTCATAATTTTCTTTCCTTTTTTTAAATGGTTGCCTTGCAGACTATGTAGTAATACAGTCCATTAACTGAGTGACCACCAGTAACCCCGTATGTTTGCTTTTATGGTTGTTTGTCTTGTCGTGTGTGCCCCTCTGTGTGTGTATATGTGAGTGAGATTTTGTGTGTGTCCTGTCCTTGTGTACATAACATAATGTGGGTGATTATGGCAACGTGGCACGGGGAGAGATAGAGTGTACATAAAAGGTAAAAGGAATGAGAGAAAATGAGTGAGGCAGAGAGAGAGAGAGAGAGAGAGAGAGAGAGGGGGGGGGCAGAGGGATAGGGAGTGAGAAATCGGGTCAGAAGAGAGAAAGAAAGATGTATTGAGAGGAGGAAGAGAGAGAGAGAGAGAGAGAGAGAGAGAGAGAGAGAGAGAGAGAGAGAGAAAGAGAAAAAGAAAGAACAAGAGGAGTGATTTAGAAAAAAATCTAGAATCTGAAGTGTGACATTAATCTGTTAATGCTATTTCAGCATCTTTAATGTGAGACCAAACACGGCGCTGAAACACTTGATGGCACACGTCTTAAAAGGGGAGCCATTTCTAGTAAAGCTTATGACAGCATCATGTTCCCTCCCTCTACTTCTCTCTCGCTCTCTCTCTCTCTCTCTCTCTCTCTCTCTCTCTCTCTCTCTCTCTCTCCCCTCCCGACACACATTATTGTAGTATGGGTATAAGGAGTTCCAGAGCGAGACTAGGAGTGGGACGCGCGAAGCTAGTCACGAGGGAGACTCGTCTAAATGCTCTACTCTAGAATCGGTCGTACTCGCAGTAGCCCACAAAATCACGTGCGGGCAGGGTGAGTTAAGTTGAACATTACTCATGTATCTAATTCACGCTTTTGTTGAATGTAGCATTTAGTCGAAAAAAAATGGCGACGAGCTTCGTGCATCCCACTTCTTGAGTCGACTGACATAAGTTCGGGAATGCAGGAAAGGCAGCAGGGTGGCGGGACTTGGCAAGTGAAGAATCGTTGGAGAGGAAAACAATAGATTTGTAAGAGATGGATAATGGACAAGCAGAAAGATGTTATCCTACATGGAGACAGTTTAAATTTCACAACATATCTTCATATAATTTTAATTGTGTTATTTATTTTGTTTTAGCCTTTTTTTTCTTTTTTTTTTCGGAAAACGACATAATTATCAGACAATCTCCCCCCTCACAAGTACTTACACACACACACACACACACACACACACACACACACACACACACACAAACACTCCCCCTTACGTGTATTCACGGTTCAAAGACCTTTAGTTTTTGCCACACACGCCTACCTTGCATGCGCTTTCACAATCAAATTGGCTGAAATGAGCCGCGAGGAGAATAACTAGCAAGTGTGCCGTGTTCAAATGTCTGTACCTGCATTCTGGTGCAGAGAAAATGTGTATTTCCTATTAATCATCCGTGGCTAATTGGCTCATTTATATAATTGGCGGTATGGGACTTGGGCATGCCAGAAACCAGACGAACTTAGATCGTATCCCCGTTTACACACAAAAACCCTGACTGTTCATGTCCCGCACCCCCACCCTCTCACCTCCCTTAAATTCTTGTTTTTTTTTTTTAAAGATTTCGACATTTAAACCAGACAGACAATTGCTATGTATTTATGATTAGCAAAAACGTTTCCTCTCTGGGTTTTCAGGTGCCTTCGTATAACAAGACGTAAAAGAAGACATAGCTAAAGACAATAAAGCTATGATGTACCTTAGACAACAGGAGAATGAATTGCCCGAAAATATGAAGTGAAAGAAGCAACAGCCAAGGGCGCCTCTGTATAGTATTGATGTATGCTGGGAAATTCTTTAAATTTATTTAATCTACGTATACACATTGATGTTAGAACTAACTTTAGCTGTCTACCACTAATACCATCGCCAACTATAGCTTATATACCCATATTTGGCAATAGCTCATACCCATTGGAACAGGAATGCCTCCGCACAAGCTGTGTCGTACAAAGACGCTACTTTCACATCATATTAAGTAAAACGTTATTTTTCGTTAGTCTCCATGTACTTTCAAATACTTGCATCGAATACATTTTTAGTAACGTCCACGCAGTACACTATAAAATCCTAAAATTGGAACGACGCAGAGAAGATTCATGGCCCCTGCACATCGAGTACATTTAATTTTAATATACATTCATCGATAAAGGTTAAAATAGCCAAGGAAGCTGGTGCATCTGTAAAGAAAACAACCCAAAACGCGGAACAATCCGCCGATCAAAAGCAAGCATTTTGCTATAGAGGTGATAGCTTCGCTGACGCGTGTCAATGCCCTGTCCAGTGGAGCCGAGGTTCTATCAGTATTAAATCATCACTGACACGCTACATGGAGCGGTCTAAATCCAACCTATCAGATATCGATGGGGGAATGGAGACCGCAACGAATGGAAACACATCGGTCAGTGTGATGGAGTCCCTGGAGCTCCGACTTCTCAATGGCCCAGACCCTGAGGTTGGCGAGGGTGCAGATGGGCAATACATGTACATGTACATGTTTATCGTTTAGGAAGAATCCGGATAAATGAGTTACTTTTTTTGGATTCCAAATACATTTGTTACATGGCGTGTATTATATTGATTTATTATTCATCTAAGAGGTTTGGTCTTATTGCGGCCGAAAAACCTTTATATTGTGTTCACTAATCTCACTCAAAGGAAAAAACCCACGAAAATTACGATTAAAGGGAGTTTTCCTTAAAAAACAGATCATCGGTATGAAAATATATCTATAAAAAAAAAAAATCCAAAGATGACAACTTCTTAACGTAAGGTAGGTAGAAAAAGAATTAGGACTTTGAAGTCGACGAGTAGGCCATTGACCATTGGCAAGTAAAGATGTTTTTTTTCGGTTCATTTGGCACCTAATTTAATTTGAATAAACGGATATCATATTCGGATCTGGCCCTCCTCAAAGACCAGTGTGGGAATTATGCGTCCCCGGCACATGCATCTGTACAGAGGAGTCAGACAGCTCGGGCAGACTCCCGCCAGACAGATGATGATTAATAACGATCTTTTTATTGTTCCCTTTGTGCCCCTTCTTATTTCCTCATTTACAATCTCCTACAGTTCTTCATTCCAATATACATGAATTGGACTCCCGTGTGTCGCTCATCAAATCCTGTCTTACATTTGTCGTTCAGTCCCAAGTCTCCTCATACATTTTGGTTAATTCATTCTGTCTTCTTGTCCACTTTTTCCTGAATCTCCAGGTTTCATTCCCCTTTCTGTGTCTTGTGCCCTAGCCAATCTGGCGTCCATGTCGAGGTTTATGTATCCAATCTTAGTACTCCCCGTTTCTTGAGTCTCTCTCCAACATCTGAAATATCTCTTTTTTATGTGTTCTTTTTAGCTGTTCCTCCTCCTCCTTCTCCTCCTTCTCCTCCTTCTCCTCCTCCTCCTTCTCCTCCTTCTCCTCCTCCTCCTCCTCCTTCTCCTCCTCCTCCTCCTCCTCCTCCTCCTCCTCCTCCTCCTCCTCCTCCTGCCCCTCCCCCTTCTCCTCCCCCTCCCCCTTCTCCTCCCCCTCCCCCTCCTCCTCCTCCTCCTCCTCTCTCTTTTTGCGCTCTCCACTTTTCTGTCTCTCTCTTCTATTCTCTCTCTCTCTCATTTCCTTTCATTTCTCGCTCTTTTCTCTTCAGTGTTTTTTCCTAATTTATATTTCGTTCTAAGTTGTTGTTTTTTCTTGATAGGCGCAGATCGATTCACCCTTGCTACCACTTGCACAGCGTAGAAAGTGGGAAAAGACACTAAGAAATAAATCTGCACAACAAAAGGCAGGCTGCTCTCTAGCTTGCTGCTGCTTTTAAAACTACCGTCTTTTATGTCCCTCTCTTCTGCCTTTAGGCCTTTTGTAACTGAAAATTTTAGAAAAGTCAATCTGCCTGCTTGTTTTCTGACGATGTAAAGACAATAGACAACGCACCCGAATAGATTATCAATGTATGGAAAACCCTTTCTGACTCTATATAAAGGAACACTAGAAAATCCCAAAAAGTTACAAGGAACAATTTAACATACACGGTGAGCGTTCTCAGAGTCTAAACCTCGTTTACTGCATGCATATGTGCATAGAATCCCTCTGACATTTGCAAAACGCACCAACCCCACATTTCAATGGATGGAAAACGTAATGATATTAATATTGGCGGTTCTTGTTACTATTGGAACTGACTAATATTGGCAATATTTTCATTTTTGCTCTCTTTTTGCATTTGTCCTGATCGTGGACACTCCGTACTTTCCTCTCTAACAATGCCCTCGCTTTACGTATACATGTATTGTTAAAGAGCACTATCCTTGGCATTTCGTTTAACAACTCTCCACTCCTCTGATATGATATAGCTTGCTCTCACTTCAGGCGCAGATAGTGAAGTATAATGTCAACTGGAAACTGAAAATTCCAGACATAGTCAGTACACGCGGCCGCTTAGATACCGGAGCCAGAGTCTGAAAGATCATAGATGAATTTTCTATCGTGCGTAACCATAAAATTGTTGGCATTTTGCATGTCATAAATTTTTCAGGTGCACCTTTGTACACAAGTAATGAGCACCGCAGGCGGCCGACCGTTAAGTCAAATCACTACGAGAGATCTTTGATATCAGGACGCGATCCAACAATTCATAACATTTCAGTGGAATTTATGAATGTTGAACTCAGACTAACCACAAGAAGTTGCCATTTCCCCCAGTAATCAATATTTCAGTATTCGTTTGCATAGGCAAAAGGACACCAACGTCCCTCTATCCTCGAGTAGCTGCAGGCTTTTCCTTTGATAGCAATGTTCTGATAATTGGAAGGCCTCTGGTCTACAAATTATGCTCGATGGGGGTTTGGAATGCCCAAATTAATTCAGAATTCAGTTGGTGCCCTTGAAATATTATATTACAATATTATAATGTTTTTTTTAGGCCATCGAGCGCCACGTTCAAACATGTCTAAGAGAAGCCAACAATAAAAGGTACTCGTATAATATCTCATTTATTATTCATGTAATGAGAAAAAAACAGCGGTATGGTAATGGTACTTTCCGCGCAAAATTTGGAGCTAATGGGTTTATGGCATTATTATGATTGCTAAGGAGCCGGAACACAGTGTGCATACCCCACTAGTTGTCAAATGGAGCGTTGAGCATCAATGAAGCGAAGACAAACCCTTCGAGGCCATGTTATCTCTCTGTTATCTCTCTATGGTTTTATACTCACGGTGCAGGTGTGTATAATATAATGATGGGTATCCACGTGATATGGCTGTGCTTAATCTATTATTGTCTACTTTTGACTGCACTTAACGATGTCTTCTTCTGTTGCGCTTTTCTCTCCATCCCCTTGCCCGTCCCCTCGCCCGTCCCCTCTGGGGGGCATCGATGGCCGAGGGGTAGCGCTCCCGCCTACAAACAAGGGGTCCCGGGTTCGGATCCGGGGAGGGTCACCAGGATTTTTTCGGAATTTTTATGACTCCTAGCCCCGTCCTATCGGAGATGAACGTAACATTTGGAAATAACTTACAGTGTTGCATGGGGTGTTAAGCTAAAACCAACCAAAACAAACAAATCTTCCCCTCTCTCCCTCTATGTATTTTTTCTCTAATGTTTGTTTTGGTTTTACGCCCCTCAAGCAAGCAACAGAGTAAAGTCATTTAAGAGCTGGGTTACTTTGAGCCTGCCTGTCTGGCCCGGGCCAGGATAAGAGGGACACTACATCCCAGCAGAGACACGAAGATACAATACAACAATACAACGTTATGGGCCTCGAACTTCCTTTATTTGCTTCATAGGTTAAACTTACACCGGAAGTAGTTTTTTTTTTGTCTATATCTCAATTTCCATTTCCATGTTTCTTTCATTCGTCTTAGGTGTAGTTTCATTCCTATGATGAGTAATATTTTGGTTCTTGGCAACACTAGTTTGATAAGGTCTTCTCTAGAGTAGGCTGCTTTGATGCAGCCACATAAAGTAGGCTTAGCCCAGCAGAAGCACAGAAACAATAATGATCAACTTCCAATACTGGAAAAGAGCTTATGCTGTCATTGTGCATGAAGAATAATTTCTTCTTTTTTTTTTTTATGTGCAACTCGACATAAAGGTATGCGATTGCTTATTCACGGGCTCTTTGTTTCTCACAAGTTGATGATAGTCTTTCGCTCAGTGTCTTCCTTTGACGAAAACCGATAATTATTCTACCTGTCCTTGAACTAAATCTCAGATTCGCATGAATAATCAACGGGGACAATTTATTTGCCTCCACTCTTGTAAACTGTGAATCTTCCTGTCGAGACGACGTTCCCCTCTTTGCAGGCACTCACAACATAATGTGCCGTGTGAGCGCCAAAAACACTTCGATTTTTTCTTTGTACTTGTTGTGAGTTTCTTCTGGCCACCGCTTCATTTCCAGGGAAGGGCGGGTGCCGCTCAGAAAGGAATTAAAGTCTCGTTTTCACGTCTCCGAGCAAGATTTTCTCACATTTGGGCAGAGCTTGAAGCAAAATGTGGCCAAGAGTCGATAGTTCGCCCCTGTGATCGCTGTTAGTCCGCCCCCGACTCCCCCAATTCCTTTTATTGTTTTTTTTTCAGAGTCTGCCTGCCGGCCCCTTCTCACAACTGTCTCTCTCTCTCTCTCTCTCTCTCTCTCTCTCTCTCTCTCTCTCTCCCTCTCTCCCT
>JAUKPP010303755.1:0-19206 GCA_032273245.1 Phyllaplysia taylori
ATCTGTGTGCTTGTTACTGTTGTTGTAATGTACAAGTCATAGAAAAGATGAACGACATAATATTATCGTTATAGTGCATTATAAAGTAATACAAATTGGCCAAATCGATCGGCGCTGTGGTATAGCCTAATGGTCATGGTCTTCGCCTGTCATGCGGAAGACCGGAGTTCGATCCCGGTCGCGGACTATCTATTTTTTTTATGCTGGGATTTTCCTCTCTCAGCCTGGGTTGTCCTTGACAAGCAGGGTCGAAGTAGCCCCTCTCTTAAATGACCTTACAATGTTGTTGGGGATTTAAAATTGATAACCAAACAGTCCAACGGCCAAATCGCGGGCTCATAAAAAACCGACGACGACAACAACAACAACAACAACAACAACAACAACAACAAAATATATTACGGAAGAGATGACTGGGGGCAAAGTTGTCCCTTCAAACCAAGATAATGTATATCATCCACGTATGAGGTCTAGTTTCAGGTGAGACATAACAGTCTACTTTCCGTCCCAGTGGGATTCTCGAGTGCTCGTAGTTTCGCTGACCCCAACTGCAATATGTAACAAAACTGTGAATTGTACACTGAAAGTTTCCCCCCTTAAAGGCGGGGGACCTTTTATTACCTCAGAGTCAGAGGAATCCATTCTGAGAGCGTTTACTGTAGATAGATTCTGATGCATCCATCGATTAATAACTAGATGGGTGGGATTTGATTTGGAGGGTAAATAGAGGATGGAGAGACGGATACATGAATGGCCGGATGGATAGATGGATGGACTGATACTGATAGGTCGGCGGATAGATATCATGTGCATTGATGGATAACGTGGGCAAATGGATGAAAATCCCAAAGGAAGGATTTGTAGCCATAGACCTTTGCCTTTTCATCACATTTATATAACTTTCAGCACCAGGTTTTCCCTATAATTGAAGATAACAGGCCCATAGATCGTTTATAACTGTCATCAACGATCTAAGATTGCTACTTAAAAAAAAACACGCAGCCTCCATTAACAAAATCATATCATATTATGTAAGACTCTGATACATTATGCAGAACGCGATAAATGGCAGCGATAACGTTTTGGTTCGTGTAATGAAGAATGTAGCTAGATCTACATGTATTTCGTGGGATGCGGGGAATACCCTGAGCAAAGATTAGGCTCCATAACATTATTATGAGCGTGAAGCTTGCAACATTTTTGGAAACGCATCATATTCTGTAAGTCATCGGGTTGATAACTACATAACGCCTGATAGAAGAATTCCAGTAATGTTTTAGTGACTGTGTGTCATGGCCAAGGTACTGCTTTAATCTAAAAGATAGAAAACCCCTTCCTAGATCTTAGAGAAATCTAAGATCAGACAACAATATAGAAACTAAACGAAATGTAGTCTAATAACAGTAGGAGTAGCGCAAATGCAACAGAGCAGCAAAGGTGAGTTTTGTCCTACAATAAAAAAAAAAAGTATGCTGAATGGTTTTGTTTGTTATAGTTTTACGTGACACTTAGTTTTGTAACACTTTGAGATAATACTTTAAGCGATTGCCTACTTCGACCCTGTCCGACAGGGCCAATCCGGGATGAGAGGGTTGTATCCCAACAGAAAGACACAAATGCTCGTTTCCACTTGGAGATCGAACTCGGATCTTTTGTGTGAGAGGCGAAGACCCTGACCAGTACACCACCGACCCCAACGAAACAGCGCCGAACAAAGACACCCCTTTATTTTTAATTGTAAGTACGTTTGAAACATGGAGATACTCAGATACTTCATGGCAACAATATTTTTCTTCACCTTCCAGGTAGCCTACGTTTCGACGGAAAGGTTCGTGCTTTAAGGTAGTAGTGTGAGTGATGTGAGATAAACGTTTCTAAAACGGTTACGGGAAAGTCCAGCCACTTCAAAACCTATCTTTCCAATATAATGGAAGCAGAATAGATGAAATGCTTCTCTTCAATAAAAATAAAAATTTACAACACACTTATTGTGACCATGTCTTTACATTGACATTACACTCATGTTAAAAGGAACGAAAATAAAAAAGCACAAAACAACATTAAAAATGCTGTGCAGAATGTGTGGGTTCTTTTTTCTCTCAATCTTTGCTATTGGAAGTTAAATGATTATTTCTGTTTTAAAGTTTCGCTCATCCAGATAGTTTTGCCTGTCCAATTTTCAGATTCAATTACCCAAAGAGGCAGAACTAGGAGGTGGCAACTGCTGCAAACAGAGATCTCATTATCCGGGCAATACGCGGGTTTTCTAGAAACATCTCCGCGGACGCGATAACTATGATAAGAATGAGTCTGTACCGTCATGGGCCATTTCCCCGCATGAAAAGGTGAAGCTCGGGAAATGACTTTTCCTTGTGTTCACCTCTCTCGGGATAGAAAGATAAATAGAGCAGTGTGCTTTTGTGGTTGCTGTAAGCCTTAAAATATTAAAGCCTATTAGGCTGCATGCATTGAGTATTGAAATAAACACATTTGATTGACTGATATGAAACCTTTGAAGGCAATACATTTTTTAGGACGATGTGCATTTCAAAATCATTTTTGCACTTGTAGAAGCATCGCATGAATCCCCGCTAGGAGAAATAGTTATGGGGTTATTTTTTGGGGTACAACGGAGCAGTATTGATCAAAGCGCAACGGAAAAAATGCAGCTAGAAATTACAACCGTGCAAAAGAGTCGGCCCACAAGATGAGAAGTGGCAATGGATGGGCGCTATTGCCGAAGAAATGACAATGACTTGGTAACTCGTACTGCCGATATTATGTAAGAACTTTTGCTTTTATGTCGTCTGCTGGTGCGTAGGCCTATTTATCTTTCAAAGCGCTTACTTTTTGGTTTGTTATCTACATTGCATTCTCACAACTATCTAGCCTACACATCCAATAAAAAACACCCCCCAAAACAATCCAAACACACACACACAACAACAACAACAACCGAACCCAGAATACCCCCCCTTTCAAAATAAAACAGTAACAAAAAATACAACAAACAATGAATATCGTGGGCGACTCATGTAGCAGCACTGAGGTACTTCACTGTCCCAACTGTCTGGCCCACAGAGACTGGCTCCACCTGCACCGACACGTCACGTCCATGGACGTTTTGATCTGAAATAAATGGCACTCGGAAGCAACACTAGTGACCAGTATTGAAAGAGCGCTGTCTTTGATGAGCATGAATACAGCACGTAATGTAGGCCCACTCAGGGTGACTGAGGATCTGGAAAAAAGTTTAATTTTGCCTGGTCGTGATCGACTTGTGCGTCACATTTCCGTTGGAACTGCCGTGAGGAGGTTTCCAGTACCGGAGCTAAGATCAAGCGATGAGATGAGGAGGTTCATGGCACTAAGATCAGTTCGGACAGGTTTGAAATTGAACAGAAAAAAAAAGAAAAAAAAAGAAATGGAGGAAATAGAACAAAGGGAGAAGAGCAAGTATAAAAAGTGGACAGCAGCCGCGTAGTGCACTCTTCCTTGCCATGGTTATGTCCCTTGGTCCGTACGTCCTTTGTGTGGCGCTACATGCCAGCTTGACTGTTCTTTTTGTAGAGAACATGGCGGACAGGCGGCTTGTCGCTCTTACCTGGTCAAATGTCTGCTTCACTGAGATGTCTCTCGGAGTACTAGATTATGGGCACACTATGATACGCGTAGTATGGATAATGGATCTCATTAAAGAAAAAAAATCTACCTCTAAGGTCTGATGGAGCGATTCAGTAGAATGGGCATAGAACTTTTGTTTCCTTGAAGGTGAAAAAATTGCACTGGACATCAATTCCTTGGACGGTCTGCGTTTCTCACTAAGTTATGTCTCAGGACGAACATAATTTCCCCAAGTCAAGTCCTTCAACAAACACCATATTCTCCCAAAATTAAGTCCCTGGGAAGACGCCGTTTTCTCAAGTTCACTACATGGACAGACACCGTTTTCTCATGAAGTTAGTCTTTGGACGGGCACCATTTTCCACAAGTCAACTTTTTTATCGGACACAGTCAACGCTTGTAGAAGGCATTGCGTCCCTTGCAACACTATCAAACAGTTTCTTCCTCTTCTTATCGAACGCCAGTTAGGCTTTACACTTGAATTTCAGATTTGACAATAAATTCAGCAGTGCCTCTATGCTCATTTAGTGATCCGTAGAGCTTCTGATGTAGGGGAATGGGGGGTGGGCCAAGACAGAAATCAAGGCAGTGGTTCAATAGGGCTACGTGCTCAGGTCAGGTCATTTAAGAGGCAGGCTACATCGACCCTGCATGTCAGGGACAACAACGGTTGAGAAGCAGACTACATCCCAGGAGAGAACCGGCGATGATCATCAAACCTGGGAAACGAACTCTTGTTCTCTGTGACTTAACGTCTCTTGCAACACTGTAAGGTCATTAAAGAGGCCAATCCGGGCTGAGCGGGACACTATGCCATCAGAAAAAGGGAGGTTCATACTTGATCAAATGAGGCATCTCGCATGGGCCTCAAACCCCATCTCCTGCGTGGAAGGCAAAGAGCAAGCATAACCTAAAAGTCCTACTCAGTGAGGACTGAACTGAGAGTGGAACTGAGTTTGGAAAGAGAGGGAGGGGGGTGGAGATGTTTGTTTGGGTTTTTAGTTTTACGGCTCCTCTGACTCTGTAAGGTAATCTCAGCGCCGATGAACATTCCAAAGTATTCTGGTAGGAATCAGTATATATACATATATTGAGTTTTGCCCTGGTAGCAGCCCTAATATGCCCACTCTTTTCGATTTCAAACCAAGGTATCTTTAACATACACAACATGCACACAGGGTCTCCGAGATTTTTCGTCATTATCCAAGAAGACTAGGTACTGGATCTTATCTACCCTAAGATCAGGGGTGTGATTTAGAGAGAGAGAGAGAGAGAGAGAGAGAGAGAGAGAGAGAGAGAGAGAGAGAGACGAGACGTTTGTTTAAGTTAAGGTACTACAGCGCTATTGACACTGTAAGGTAGTTTCAATGCTGGCGAGAAGATTAGGACAATAATAACACAGAGAAAGAAGTAGAAGGAGAGACCACACTAGAGGCGCCTGCAAAATGCCCAGAGAGAAAGAGAGAGAGAGAGAGTGAAAGAAAGAGAGAGAGAGAGAGGGGGGGGGGGTAGCATTGTAAAAAGGACAACCCATTTTGACTAAACAAAAGTGATGTGATGTAATACACAGATGACTAAGGTACACGGACAGGAGTTTACACTAAGGGGATTGACACAGAGGGAGGGAGGACAAAAGAAAGGCATCGAAAAGGGATGAGGAGGAGGAAAACAGAGGGGAGAGTTTGCTGATGAAAAAGGTAAGATGAGGAAGCTGAGACGGAGGTAGAGAAAAAAGGTGTAAAACCAAAATAAGAAAGAAGGAATCATCAGGATAGAGAGGAGATTGAGTTGTACGAGTACCACCAGTGTGAAGCAACAATTCAAATACATGTTAAAGGCACTTCAGTTTATTCATATCTGCCTTTAAAAAATCTGTTTTTCACATTATAAAAACATATATTACAGTCACTATCATACGGTTTCATAGACATACAAAGGAAAATACCAAGTACAAAAAGTCTTAGGTATAATGAAGTACATTGTATAAACACCTTTATCAATCATATAAGATTTAATCATGACATCAAAGATGGCAGAATTTCATGCAAAAAACCCAACAGATTTAAATGTAAGGACAATTCTACAGACTAATTGATTTGGAATGATACAGTGTAAAGGTTTTGTTTATACTGCAACTCAACAAGAGAAAATGGCCACAAACAAAACCTGTCTATTTTACAGACATTCATTTTCAAAATGGTGAATGTTACAACCCGCAAGGGATTCTGTGATGCTACAATTAATTGTCCTTGTATGATAATTCCTTCCCCCAACCCATTTCCCCTCACTTTCAATCTATTCCTTGTGTTGCTATACATACCCTATTTGTAGACCAAAGCTAAATCATTCAGCAGGCAACTTTTGAGCAGTTCTCTCACAAAACTCACACATTGCACCCGACAAAAATAATTTATTTCCATGAAATCTGTACACTTGGTAGAGGAAATTACATGTATAACAAATCAATAGGTGTATCCCTCCATTCAGTTACAGTACACATACTACTAGATTGTCACTTATCTTTCCATGCATGTCATGCAGTTGATGTAAAGATGTAAACAGACGCTCGGAAGCACAATCATAAACAATAAAAACAGAATTTATTTAACTATAAAAATACATGTAAAATAACAAGGGACAGGAAATTCATTGAATACCCTCATTCTGAAAAATGTGCATACAGCAAGACTTTCAACCTAAATACAAGTGTGGCAATGAACAACACGGATAAAAGAAATCACATTTACAAGTAACATTTCAGCAAGAAGAAAATTCTAATTGTTCGTATTCTAAGAGCCTTTCACATTTTTTATCATGGCCTGCAACGCATCCCACTGCTCGTTTGAGACCTGCTTGAGCTCACTGAACATACCAGAGGCGCATGGGTACTCACCGCCGTTCAGTCGGATGACCTAAAACAACAGAGAAATGGTGATATTACTTGTAGTTATATGGAAAAGGAATGAGGCTCAGGATTGGTTTTGTTCATGCTTGTTGACACAAGTACGAGTGGTTGAACAGTTGAAAGTGGTTTCAAAGCCCTTGGAACACTAAGAATTAATCCTATAGGAAAGCTCATTTCACAATGTCCATAAGGGTGGATGTTTACCTGCCTATGTGTACATTAATCAATGAGAGGGAATGTTTTAGAGGCAAAGAGAGGGAGACAGACATGGTTGGTTAAAATATATCTAATGCCCCTCCCAGTACTGTAAGTTAGGTTATTAAGAAACAACATAGAGAGAGAGAAAAAGAAAGGAATTTTTCTTTTTGTTCAAAATCTGCCTTCCCCTTCAGTGAAAATCCTTGACAGGGGAGATAAACAAGTTAAAAGAACAGAAAAAGACTCTTCATTCATTGAGTTCCCTCCCATTTTTCACAGATGTCTGGTTGCAAAACCTCAAAGCATTCAAAGCAAAGTGAATAGACGCATTTTGTGTGGTTGGGCGTGCGCATGTGTATGTTTGTGTGTGTATGTGTGTGTATGTTGAGGGGGAAGGGGAGGGAGTGTTGCCTCATTTCCTGATTTGGAACCATGCCTTAAAGGGGTTAATTCTGACCCAAGCATGTTTATAGATCTGAATGATATTTCTCAAACAAACAAAAATCACGAAAAGGATAAAAGAGAAGTATAAAGGCTTTCTGTTGATTGCTTGGTGACAACCTGTGCAAATCACAATATGTGGGATCTGTGACTTCAAAAACAGTGTCATCTAGAGCTAAAACATTGTCAGACATTAGCTAGTTATGCCCTTCACTCCAAGTAGAATCAGTGTTCTCCAACCAGTCATAATTTGTGCTGTCTTTTCCAGCTGCCCCCATCCTCTTTCTGTCAATGTCATATCTAAGGTTAAAACAGACAATAAAGGCTGGTGCCTCTTTTTCAAAATTACAATACAATTACAGGATAAGCCATCTGTATATCTTTTGAGATTCCAACAAAACAATTTACAAATAGCAAAATGGATCAGAGCCTATGCATCGGACAAAATTATTTGCTTAGTTGAGACAGTTATCCAGCACTATCAACACTACAAGGTGATATACCAGCACCAAGAAGTAGGTGTGGACAAAAGAAACACACGAAATGAAGTGGAAATACCAGACCACACCAGAGTGCCCATCTACCACTCACTGAGACAAAATTAAAACAGGTGGATTGTTTAAGTCGCTTGGTACAAAAAGATATCACCATATTATTGCTAAGAAAGACTTTGGGTTTACCTGGCTAAAAAAGGGACCCTACTGTTATTTCACCTGAAAGACTTTTGCTTTACCTGGCCATTGATCCAGCTTGAATAGTCGCTAACCAGATAAGTTGCCAGGTTGGTGAATTCTCCGACTTCTCCGATGCGGCCTGTTGGTACTCGGTCTATGAAATGCTTCATGAATTGTCCTGTTGGGTCCAGGCGACTGAAAGCTCCCTAATGTGAAGAAAATTACAAGTGTCAGTTTCATCAGTGCATTCAGAGAATATCTACTTCAGTTCTAAAGGGGGATCAAATCATAGTGCATGTTGTTCGCCCTCTCGAGTCTTGTCAGCGTACATAATGTAGAAGCTGCCGGAAATAAGGCCCTTTAGGGCGTAAACTACACAGTTTTGTGTATATAGGTGAATCTAGGGAATCTCTTGGTGCAGCATGATTTTCCCCCATCATTTCTGCCCTCGTACTATGTTGAAATTAAGTGTAAAACTATTGTTTCAACAAATTCATAAATTGATGAAGAATTCAGCCTTCTTTTTTGGCTTGGAGACTAACTATCACAATTTCTCAAATGAACTCATATACTCTCACAAATTGCTATCCTGACCATACATTTTATCTTTTGCAATAAAAAGAATGATTAGTAGAAATATTGCAAGCAAAACAAGAAATAGGCATTTCTTCCCCCCCTATATATCACAAATGATGAAAGGAAAAAATTGACACAAAAGAAAATTGAACACCAGTGTCTATGGTGTAATGGTTAGGCTCTTTGCCTTTATCATGCAGATGATACGAGTTCGGTTCCCCTGCAAGGACAAGCATCTGCATCTTTCTACTGGGATCCTGTCTCTCTAGGCCCAGGTTGGCCCTGACAGTCAGGGTATAAGTAGCCTATCTCTACTTTAATTACCTTACAAGTAAGAAAAACTAAAAATGAAACAAAATAAAAAATTAAACAAGTTCTAATTAATTACTTGCTTAGCCAAATGAAATATGAGAGACATAATATATCATCTCCTTATCTACATAATATATCGACATGGTTTAAACCTGTTAAACAACATGATGGATCATTTTGCTTCACTGAGTAGTCAAATCTTTTTAGCCCCTTTAAAGATGTCCTATTATCCTACTATTCGACTAAGAAAAAGACATCTTAAAATATGACTAATAATCAATAACATATAATACCAATTGCGATTTGCTTTACACATAGCGATCTGTCAAAATGAATTTTTGAGAAATACTGGAAGTTTTAAAGAAACCTTTACACTTGAAGTACCTTGAAATGCAAGGAAAAAAAGTTTTAGTAAAAACCCCCTCCGCACGGGACTACGGGTAGATCTAGGATTTATGCTATTATTTTAGAAAAAAAATGCACTATGTGTCAGCAGTCAGTTATTGTATTCGAAAAGAAAAGAGAGATAAAAGTTTTTGTCATCCGCACCTTAGTCTCAATTGGGCCTGGAGAGATTGCATTAAATCTCATGCCATATCTGCCCCACTCTGACGCAAGGGAACGCGTCAGCGCTTCCACGCCAGCTTTGGCACACGCGCTGTGTACGACAAATCCTGACCCAGAATCAGCGTAGTCAGCAGAAACAGAAAGGAATGTTGCACCTGAGGAATTCAAGCAACATCAATGGTAATCACAATATTTTTCAGCATTTGCCAAAACAGAATAGATGAGATGCTAACTGACTGTGATGCAAGCTATTACTTGCGAAAACTCATAAACGTTCAACGCTTATCACATCAAAATTGATTTCTCTTCAAGATTTTTAAATCTTGTTTGATGACAAGTGTTTGAATTTTTACTCCAAAAATCTTGAGACTCAACAGCAAAATAGCCTAATAAATCTTATACAAGTTGATTTGGCTAAAGCAACCAAAGAAGCTGGTACATCTATAAATAAACAACTTCTAATCTTAACTAATCAGAAGTTGATTGTCGGTACCAGTACAAACCTTTGCCAGCTTTAATGAGGCGCTTGCCAATGTCAAGAGTGATGTAAGCCGTGCCGTTGAGGACAATGCTGATAACAGTGGTGAAGGCATTGGCTGACAACCTCTCCGTTGGGCTGATGAAGTTCCCGGCAGCGTTGTTCACGACTATATCTGGCAACCCAAAGTCAGACTCCATTTGGTCAAAGACGTCCTTTACATTGGCTGGGTCTCTAACATCAAGTCTGTAGTGACCAACCTAATCATGCAAAAGAATTGTAGCTCGTAAACATCATGACCAGTAAATGTTGTATACTCATGTATCAGACAAAGATTTTCCCAAACTTTTGCATGTTCAAGTCTACTCCCCCCCCCCCCCCCCTGTTTTATCCACGCAATATTCATGAAAAATCATGGCTTGATGGCTTGAAAATGATGAAAAAACTATTTGCCTCAAGTGATGTCCCTATACACCATCTGGATTGATGATTGGCAGGCCTCTTCAGACAATCACTGGTAGCCCCCTTTTTCCAGTACATGTATTGTAAATGACATGCGAATTGATGTGGAGCTACCATGGTTGTCAAATGACTATGGCAGCAAAAGACTTCTGAAATAACCACAGAAAGGTCTCCATTTACTCTCTATTGCTAACAGTAATTTCCTGACTAACTATAGATTTTAAGAATTGTTCCATTTCATCCATGATTTTTTTAATAAATGAAGGTAACTACTGTCTCATACATGCGATATACAGGAAATAGCATCCCTTCAAAGGAGTAAAATCAACCCCTGTTTTATCAATGAATCACCTTACACTGGAGTATATCTTGTATGATTGGTACGCTCATCTAAGTTTAAATGTCATGAGACAAAAGCAAAACACCATTTGTGAGGGGTGCTGACAAAATGAGTTGCTTCTCGCAATCGGCGAATTCAGAAATCGGCCAAAAACCGATATTGGAGTAAACTTTGTCAGTTTTTAACCAATAATACCATTTCCTTTAAATATGTCTTTGTCATTCCACATTGAATCTAGACAAACTTTTGGTTTTTAAGGACATTATCAGCTCAAAATATGTGAACTATAATCCGAGAAGCAACTCATTTTGTCAGCACCCATCACATTTGTATTATTAGAGTTCTACCGAAGACCATCTATGGGAAATTGGAATGAAAATTTAAGGCTGAAGGATGCACTTGTTTGGTACAAGGAAAGTTTAGGATACAAAAATTATTGATAGTGCAAGTGCAGGGGTACCAAAGCTCTAGGAAGCAATTTTATGGATAGAATAAGTGTCCAAAGAATGGAATTTTACAAAAACACCTTTAGGGATACAATTTAATAAGCATTGGTAGTATGGAACTATAACAGCTCTCAAATACCACTGCAACAAAAAACTTTTCATAAACCTTTTCTCTACTATACTGGAGTCTTGCATTTAATAGAGTGGCACTGTTTAAAATGATTTTGTACCCTTGAAAACATGTCATAAACATAACTGCACTTTAAATTGCAGAACAACCCATACCTCATTTCCTGTAGCATTTGAAACTTCCTCGGCTGTCTTTTGCAACGCTTCCAGACTCCTTTTAAGAAAAAAAATATATACTTGTTATGATAGATCATAAGATCATAGATACAAAGTAACAGTGATTTGATAATTACATGTCGTCTCAAGCATTCTAAAGCACGGACTTTGACAAGTTATGCACACAAACTGTAGTGTTGATAATGGCTACATGTCACTGTCAAACTTTGCATATTTCGTGGTTCTCACAGTGAGCATCCAGCGGAGAATGAGGATCTGTGTTAAAGCATATCATAGCTAAATATTCCAGCTAAGAATAATCAGATACAAATGTTTGTATCATATCTCAAAAGCTTGGTCAGAGCCCAAGTTTGGCATTAGTATGTGAGTTTGTATGAAGATAGAGTTAATGATTTTGCTTTGTCTCCAAGGGAATGTCTCGATGCTTTAATAATGGGGAAAGCTGGTGACTGACATTGTTGGCTTCCTTATTCTGTTTTCAGTTTCCCTATATGATGCTTTGCTGGGTCACAGATGAGTGGTTTCCTTCCTTTTCTGTTATGAACAAGCTTTCTGAACTGCCCACAGGAGTATTAGTATCCTTTCTTCAACATCCTTTGCCATATGTTTTCCCTTCTTTCCGGGCCTCCATTAGGTCTTGGTACTTTCAAGTATGTGGAGGCGGTATACGCTTCTATTTTTTCACTTTGCGATGGGATCCGCAATTTGAAATTCATAAAGACACACCATACCTCAGCTAGGAACTAAGTCATGCAGTACTTAGAAGTATGACACCTCACCTGCTGGCGATGACGACCTTTGCCCCAAGCTGAGACAAGTTCTGAGCCAGACCCTTCCCCAGGCCTGTTGCACCTCCAGTGATAAACGCCACTTTATCATTGAACGTTCCCTCAGGCAGCATAGGTGTCTGGACTGCAGGGAAAAACTTGGCATGCTCAGGTTTTCTCAAGGGTTGACCTGTCCATAGGGAGCGCTGAAGCCCAGACAACAACTGTCAATAATAGAAACAGATAAATTTAATTAGAGTGAGTAGTCTCTGACTAGGTTTTTATCTCTTTATCTATCTTTTGTGCTGCAATTTTCGCCCAGTGTCAAATCTCGCCCACCTAATGGGAATCTAATGTTAAACTGTGTATTCCAACGCGTTTTTAGGTGGCCGAAACCAAGGCAACCTTGAACGAAATATTAAAAAAATGAAGTGGCTATACGTATGTCTCCCATACCATACGTACAGGCAAATAGAGGCTAGATTAGGGTATACACATGTCCGTGAAGTCTTTATACATAACACTAATAAACTGGGACATGTGTGTACAGTCTGGCCTAGGGGGGCTAGTTGCACTACTATGTTTCATGTATCTAGGTTGCCCCAGTTTTAGCCCACCTAAGAACGCGTAGGAACACACAGTTTAACACTAGATTCCCATTAGGTGGGCGAGATTTGGTACTGGGCGAAAATTGCAGCACAAGAGATATACGTATGTCCGGGACATGTGTACATAGAATAGACTAGTTAGACTAGATTCATTAGGCTATACGTATGTCCGGGACGTGTGTATAGCCTAGTGTACTCGCTGGATACGTATGTCTGGGACATACGTATAGCCACTGCCATGAAAAAAAACAATCTTTAACCTAACCTTCAATTTAAATCAAATTGAAATGGCAATGGTGGTATGATTCATATTCATTTAAATTAAATGAATTTTAATTCAATTCATGATCGTATGACCTACCCGAGAAGTTCTCAAAATTTGTCTTCCTTTAGTGGCCATCCTGAAAGTTCAACAGTCAGAACGTCCGTTCAATTCAATGGCAGGCAACAAGTCTTACTTCACTTTACAACTCACGCGAGTTGAAATTTAGGGCCTAGTCCACCACCAGAGTCCAGAGTACAACCGACAGGCAGTAGGGTAGGCAGGGCAGCAGGTTTCGGTTTGTTTAGTAGTGGGAGTAAACATTGTTTCTTTTTTATCTAAAATTCAGTGAAAAGATAGGAGTTTGTTTATTTTTTCAAACAATTTTCCACTTTCTTTTTACAATCAAAATATTTAGTTATTCATTTTAAACACCAACTTATAAATCATATCAGAAATTACATAATTTAAAATTTGATCATCAATACACGACCCCTAGATCTAGCTACTTCCTGTTTATATTGCAACACCTTGAACTTTTCCTTCCTACTTTCACTTTCAAAGTACGCTTGGATTTTCATCCACATTTCCCTCTCTTTCAGTTTGACTTTCTAATTTTGTTACTTACCACAGATCAGCGGTATTGTGAAGCCTTCCTCGGGCCATCAGAAACTGTAAACAAATTTAATAAGGCTGAGGCCAGTATTCAGGGGGGCTTGTCGCCTGACGACGAAAAATGACGATGTCGAATGTGGTGATTTGTGAATATGGACGGAGTTTCTTCACGAAAAACAAATTCATAAATAGTTATAGGATCTCTTGTGCTGCAATTTTCGCCCAGTGCCAAATTTTGCCCACCTTATGGGAATCTAGCGAAAACTAAGGAGCCTAGGCCTAACGACTAATGGCAATGCCAATGGGTGATCTTGTTGTAGTTGTAGTTGTAGTTCCGTTCGTTCAACTTTAAAAGTTTATAAAGTTAAATTTCAAGTATCGATGTCGCCCGGGTATCAAAGAAGAGTGAGCAAACCGGGAGACCAGGAGGAAACACCGGAGAGAAGGACTATGAGAGACGAAACTTTACCTCCCTTTATGATGCGTTTCTTCAAAAGTGGCGCTACCGCTATGGTCCAAGCCAAAATGGTGAAACAACAGAGCGGCTTCTCTATAAATAAATATGTCTTAATAACAACCAGATGAAAGAACAAGACACACTTATTTAAGAAATTAGAGTGCACAAAAGTAAACAGAAAATCTCATCAAAATTATTATTAACCTAAAACTAAAACCTATAAATGAGCGATAAATATTGATTCATGTCAACCACGTCATGGTGCTAGCTTTTTACTAAATTTTACTCTCTTATGACGTAGTAACGCACTCGAGTAGCTTTTCTGCTACTCTTTTGCGTGAACGTTTTTTTTTCTCTTTCCGCTTACTAATCCAGACCGAGCTTACCCCTCTTTATATATAGATCTATAAGCTCTTTGGAAACACTTATCCCAGCATTTTTAATTACAATTCAGAACTATTTCAGTCTAAGCCTTGTTATACAAAGCTTAGATTGAAATGGAAATTCTGAATTGTAACATAGTAATGCCGTGTTTCCTTCCAGTCTCATGCTTTGTTTACTCTTCTTCGATACCTGGACGATATCGATACTCCGACCCGACTTTAACGAACTGAACTACAAGATCACTGGCCTAACGTATTAAGCTAGATCTATACTAAGACTTAGTAGAGAGCTAGATCTAGATCTAGAGTGGGATGCATAATGCTATTGCTAGTCGGACGGTTTTTTTTACTATTCAAATGTTTCATTCCATAAAAGCGTAATTTCGATTCGTGAGTAATTTTCAACTCAACTCAACCCCGCCAGCACGTGATTTAGTGAGCTAATGCACGTATTGCCGATTATGGAATGGAACACTTGAATAGAAAAAACTGCCGACTAGCTTCGTAGTGGGATGCACGATCTGGTTTCTCAGTCCTATCTCAACGACTACCTGGCTACCTGAAACTGAACTGACTGAATGAAATGCCTGGACTTTAGAAGAAAAAAACGACATTAACACTTTGCAGTCACACAGTCATAGAGACAAAGAACCCTGTCATCAGTCATGTTGTGACACTGTATAAGACTTCTTGGGCTTGGCGCACATGTGCCCAAGTGACTGGATGGGCAAATTTGGGTTGATTTATCGGCCTTTGCGCCGAGTGACTGCAAAGTGTTGATTCAGTACCCCTTTCTTAAATAGGGAGTGCAGCGTTCTTAAAAAAATAAAAATTCCTTTCCAACCTATCTATCAAAAGAATATTTTATCTTCTATTCTAGATTTTTCTAGATCCAGATCTAAGTATCCTCTACTGCCTCCACCATGGAAAGTCTCACGCACAGAATTGCATCACGGGTAGGTACAAAATTATAGACTAGGGCCAGCCACCTATCTAACACTGAATTTCCCAGGAGCTGTAAGAGCAGAGTTACATGAATTATATTTATTATATTATTACAATTCTCTTGCCCTGCATGGAAAATTCACAGTTTGTTCTTTACAAGTTTGTTTAAATCAAAATGAAACCCAGTACCTTTGCATTCCAAACCAAAACACTTCTAACTCTGTCACAGAAAACTTTTCTGTTCCTCAGCTTGATATATATATAATATAATACAGAATTTCTATCAATAGTCAAAATCTATTAATCTTGAAGCTCTGTAGGTTAGAGGTTTTATTGACCTTTAACATTTCTTTCTACAAGTATAAAAGAGATTAGAACTTTTGCATGTGTGCAACCACAGGAAAGTTTTCTGATAGCTATCTTCTTGTATTGCAATTGGCTGTATCATATTGTTCCTCGTTTCTCAGATGTGGAGGACACTTCAAGCCCCAATCGCATCACGTTTTCGTGTCCGACAAATGTCTCAGAACTCTGAAGGAGGAGAGGGAATCGGCAGTGACTTGACGATTGGTGAGCAGAAGCTCATCACAAAGCTGCAGGAATGTTTCCCCAGTGCCACACATATACAGGTCGCTGATGTCTCAGGTTGGTGGAGGGTTCAGATTACAATGATTGGTAGTGGAGGTTGAGGTTCCGGAGAATATGTACAGAGTGCAGAGATATCAGTGGTTGTTTACAGAGGGTTGTGATGTCAGTGATTGTTGGCTGCAGGGTAGAGATATCAATGATTGTTGGTGAAGGGTAGGGATATGTCAATGATTGTTGGCAAAGAGTAGGCTTCAGTAGGGTTGTCAACTATGATTGTTGGCGGAGGGTAACGATGTAATTTTCAATGATTTTCAGCAGAGGGTAATATGTCAATGATTGTTGGGGGAGGGTCGATATTATAATGATTGTTTGGTCCAGGATAAAGATGTCAATAATTATTTGCTAAGGGTAAAAATTCTGATGTCTATTAGCGGAGAGTAGGGATGTCAATGATTGTTGCTGGAGGGCAGGGGTGTCATGGATGGTATTCGTCTGTCACATGACAGAAATTCATATTGCCTGTGATGTCCAATATGCTTTTCTGTATTCACATATTTCAGCAAGCAGGCAAAAGGCAAATGTGGCATAAATTTTAGTCAATAAAATCTACATTTTCTTCACAATGTGTGCACTTCAGTATCTTTTCAGTATTCAGTTTCATGGAGAGACTGACCTCAGCTTTCGGAACTGGCTGTCAATGATTTTTTATGGAAGGCAGGGTTGCAATGCTAGTTTTTAGAGGGAAGAAATTTCAATGAATGTTTGCGGAGGGGAGGACTTCCGTATTGAGGGACCAGTTTGATTTACTGGGTCTCATCTACCAAGGCTTTGCTGTAATGATAAATGTAACAGGTAGGGCCAAAATTTCTTGGTTTTATGAATCACAGAATATGTACATCCTTGGGGGCTTAGGGGGCATCGTTACAAGGTTTGAAGAGGGGTTAGAGGCTTCCTTGCTGGTTACGGAAGTCCTTCCTTTGCAGGGAGTAGTAGTGTCAATGATTAATAATGGAGGGAAAGGATATGTGTAGTTTCATTGTCCTCAGATCTTTGAGTTGACATACTTTGATCTCTTTACTCAAATTAGTCGTGGATTTCCTTCTGCAGGGGGCTGTGGGGCTATGTATCAGATCCTAATTGAATCTTCAGACTTTGAGGGCAAGAGAACCGTGCAGCAACACAGGATGGTCAACGAGGTATGTGGTCGGTAACCTCTGTTAATAAATATTGAACCTGCCCTGGACGACTGCTCATTGTCAAGAGAAAAGTGATCGTCTTGGACAGGTGGTCGTCTTAGATAGGTCAGATGAATAATGCAGTATAAAAAATACACCCTCCTCCCCCCCCCCCCCCCCCCTTTCCCCTCAGATGAATCAAATATGAGGTGAAAAAAACCCCCAATCTTTTCATTTCTAAGTGGTATGTTTTAAATGTGAGGTGAGGGGCTGGTTCAGGCTTTGTATTTTTGTTGTGGTTCAAAATGTATCAGATAAAGGAGATGGAGTACAAGGGGGAACAAAGAAATGTGCTGTTGCCACTCAACAAACAACACCTTTGTGGCAAGTCTGTTGTTATCGACTGGGTAACTAGAGGGACTGCTGGCTTTGCCTTCACTTCGTGTAGGTCATGTAATTACATTGTATTGCAAATTGTGGGAGGAACTAATAACGTCAGGTGAATGGGTTAAGATGGTCGCTTGCCACACTCATCCACAGCTTAAAGTTTATTATCCAATGATAAACACAGATAAGCGCAAACCTTGTCAATGCTCACTGCTGGTCAGCGAGTGTATGAATTGTAGGAGGGGCTAATAACAATGATAGGGGAAGAGAATGGATACTGGCAAGGACTCGATCACTCGTCCACAGATAGGCACCCTTGATTATGGCAATGAGTCACGTGAAAAGGGAATGGAATGGTTGTCTTGGGCAGGTTTTTGTGGCTTCTGGTCAGTCAAATGGGGTGGTTGGGGTCGGATTGGACTAGTGGTTGTAGTGGACAGTGCCCTTGTATTGGAAAAATGCAAGAGGGGGTGGGGGGGGGGGTGGGGGGGGGGTGGAGCGAGAAGTGGTTAATGCAGGTGGTCGCTAGAGCAGGTTTGACTAAATAGCTTTCCTTCTTCGTCTTGCCATGCTCTTGCTAATGGCCTTTGGTGTGGTCTGCTATTTATACTTCATTGGTGTCAGCGTCCTAGTGGTCAATGGTGTGTTTATAATGCATAATTTGTACAAATACCATTATCTATGTCCATTTTGTTATAATAAGCATTATAAAATTAATTTCCTCACAGGGATAAATAAAGTGGACTACCAGTATACTTTTCTTTTCTTTTTTTCCTTTTAATGTATATTACTAGTCTTCCTATTCTACTTCCTTGCATTGAAATTACCTGAAAAACAAAAAATATCAGCCTGGGTTTGACCTGACAAAAAGAGTCAAGTTAGCCTGACTATAAAATGGCGTTGCAATATTGCAGGGGGTGCTGAAACAAAAAAACGAACCAAATCATTGTATGTATCTTCTTTTTCCCTTACCGCAGGCTTTGAAGGACGAGATCAAAGCCATGCATGGACTGCAGCTGACCACCAAAGTGCCAGGAAGCTCAAACTCATCATAGACTGGCCAGGCAGGGCACTGTGCTCACAAACCTGAAAAGTGTGTCTATCAGTCAAGTTGTACAACCAGTCTGTAGATGGATGAGAAGGAACCTTGTTGACTTTTTTAATTCTTTTCTTTTTTTAACACCACAGTCAGTAAACTCACTGGTGGCAATGTTGATTTATAAGATTGCGTCTTGATTTGTTTAATGACAATATGCAATGTTTTAAAGAAATATCCACTTTGTTTACATGAATTGTATATGTATTTTTTACAAGTACGCTCAGTGTAAAGTATATTATACCTTTGAGTTGAGAATTTTATCTCAGGCAGCTGGGATGATCAAACGTCTTCATTAGCTTTGTGCAAATCAAAATATTCAATTCAGTCAAAACTTGTTACCCTCCCATGTTGTATCCAGAACCCCACTATACAAACATACTGTTGTCCCATATGTACCACCATCCGCCAACTCCCTGGGTTGTACAAACCTTGTTAAACTAATGGAATTTTCCCGCTAAAATATAGCCAGCCAATTGGCTGTGACACGCTTATAAGGTTCACAACAGTTAACTGATTGACAGAAGGGATGTAAATATTTTTTTAAATAGTTCATGGTTGACTAACCAAGAAAAACGAGATATTGCCATGCTT
>JAUKPP010303866.1:0-29636 GCA_032273245.1 Phyllaplysia taylori
GAGAAAGAAATCTAGAGATGGAAACAGAAAGACAGAATTGTATAAGCAGAGATGTCTAGCTGCAACGCTCAAGCTATCTCCAAATTATTACTTTCATATTAAGTGTTATATTCAGTCAACTAAATAACTGAAACAAGAATTCAAAAGGATAGAAAATCAAAGAAAACGTCATACACTATCCGTTGAGATGCGAACAATCTCATCCCTAGGACTGACCTGAGTCACAGTGAGCGGAGTAAGCCGTGAGGAGAGCCAGGGCACTGGACAGCAGAGTTGTCTCCTCCTGGCACCAGGACCACAGTCGCTGGATTACCTTGGTCAGACCGCTGTGGAAACACGCCACCTGCAGAGGAGAACGTCAGAAATAGGGACATACAATGAGGGAGAAAACATAAACATTTGATTACCAGATGAGGGAGAAAACATAAACATTTGATTACCAGTAATTTATTTATCAAAACAAACGCGTACCATAGTTTTTTCAAATTCAGAGCATAAACTATCCTTACTGAATAAAATGTTTACAAAAAAAAGCAAAGAAAAAAACATTCTCTCAAAGAAAAAAACATTCTCTTTCAAAATTTATCTGGACATGGGATAAAACAAAAGTCTGTGAGTTTAGAAAATTCAAATTTGCCGGTAGAATAGCTTCCAGGTGTCATATAAATGTAAGAGCAGGAATCAAATTGCAGACTACCAAGGTTACTAATGTTTTGACTCTCTTGAGTTACCACAAGTTATCTGGCAGCCCTTGATAGAGAGACAATGATGATCCTGAAACAAAAAAGCTTAGACAGAACACCATGACAGAGCACACAACCACCTGGCGGGTGAGTCATTACCTTGACGTCCGAGTTGCCACACATGAAGTTACGGAGAAAATCAAACATGATGATGATCTCTTGTAGAAACGGCTCCTCCTGTGAAATATTACGAAAAAATATGGTTTAAAATGAGGAGTACATTATGATTTTCAGAATAAGTTATTCTCTCTGAGCTTTGAGTTTTTAATGTTTTTCCCCCTTCTCACTTTGAGTCACTTTGTTGGCGCTTTACACCACTACCAACACTATAAGGTCATTTCAGTGCCAGGAAGCAGATTTAGACAATAGCAACACTAAGAAAGATAAACTTTTTCATCTTTTCTCCCGGGCCTGGATTTGAAGATGGTGTGGGGAAGAATAGAGAGGATGGGGGTGTTAATAGAAACATCTGAAGGTATTTAGGAAAGGAGGTGAGGTCTGAATATGTTTTCTTCTAAATGCCAGTAGGGCCATAAAACAAATTCAAACGAGAGCAGAAAATGAAAATAATTATTCTGGCCCAAACCATCTGATCCATTTCACAAAGATGTGAAGCTCACTCACCTTCCTCCCCCCAGACTTGACCATACCCAAAGTCTCCAGGTTGAGCTGTGCGTGCGTCTGTTTGATGTGATCCACCGTGGATTCCACCAGGCCGGCTGTTGTGGAAGACAAAAACGACTGGGGTTATGAATCGCATTATCAACAAGTCCTTGTTTGGCGTCATCAATATAAGACTATGAGACTAAAACCAAAAATATCTCAAGGTTGATGGGAAAATAGCAACACGAGACAGACTATCATGTCCAACAACAAGCAAATAATGCTGGTAAATTGTAATAAAACTGCTGCTGGTATTTAAAACAGGCATCTTGTTTGAGAACCTGAGGAGGGGGTGGGGGGTGGATGGGAAAGCCGAAGTCTTACTTACATCAATTGCCACTCTGTCCTACTAAATTTCAAAATCAGAACTCCTGTTCCCTAACGACTTGCCAGCCTCCTTACAATGGCCATAAATAATTTTTAAAACAAGTAAAAGTCAAAAGCAAAAGACGAACAACTTCACAAAGATATTTTGTTTCTTACCCTCCAATGCTGTGGATTTTGCTGATTGTGACACAGCAAGCAGAGACTTGAGAGCGCTGACTACTCGGAGTCGAACCGCAGTCCCCTGGTTACCAGGTCGCCTCTTCTCCTCCACCGCTGGCGACGTCACAGCGTCAAAGAGACTGACCATGACCTTACATAGCATACGTCCAGCCGTCTTTTCCTCTTGCTTACTAGATTCTGTTGCTGCTGAAAGGCAGAGGCAAATGGCTTGGAATAAAAATGGAGTTCAACTAAAGAGATACTTAAAATATTCTTTGTAAAGAGTACTAAAAATATTTAAGTTACAGAATACTAAAAATATGTAAGTGACAGAATACTAAAAATACTTAAGTTACAGAATACTAAAAATATTAAAGTTACAGAATACTAAAAATATTTCAATTACAGAATACTACAATTAGTTAATGTAAAGAATACTCAAAGCATTCAATGTAAGAAAACTGAAGATATTCAATTAAATGAATATATCAGTACTAAAATATCAATTTAATGAATACCTGTGCTGCAAATATTAACTGACATTTCAAAGAAACATTTTCTTTAAGAATAAGAGTTGGTCATTTAACAAATGATTTATACAAGCATCAATCATTGTAGAAAAAATAGCAGAAGGAAGGAAACGTACTAGTACTATAATATAAGATATTCTTTGGTATGACTTACCCTCTTCCTCTGTGAGAGAAGCATCCAAAAGTTCGGACAGTGAGGCTGACTCGCAGATCCGGTCTGGGTTTTTCACCAGACTCTTTGCCTCCTCACAACACAAGAGAGCTAAGAAGTTGAGACAGGCATTGTGCTGTGCCAGCCGGCTGGAGCTGTTGTCATCCAGCATACAACACAGGGACTCTGAAATATATGATGGTACATTAGAGGTGACAATTGGATAAGAAAAAACATCCGGAAATCCAGTTATTCTGCCCTGCTTATATAAGTTGTTTAATTGCTTAGGATGGACACAAGAGTGGTTCAGATATCTGGATTTCTGGATTTATCAGGAAAATCGGTACCTCTGATTCATGTATCCCAGTTCAAAAGAATACTGTACAATTCACATTCTTCAATGAAAATTACATATCATTTTGAATTTATTTCAAATATATTAAGCAGAAAGTTAGAAGCACAGCAGAGCTCAAGACAAGGAGGATAAAATAAAGCATATGTCTTGACACACTACAACATTTCAAGAGGTAAGAGCTTATCTCAATGAATTGTTGGGACTCTAACAAGTTTCACTCGCACAATTTCTTTCACCAAAGCCTAAAAGATTATATGATTTTAACTTAAGCTTTTGTTTTTTATGAAAAACCAGCATGAATGTCAGGTTCTTCTTACAAGAAAATGGAATAATTTTGCTCAGTTTGCTCAGCTGGTAAAAAAACAGAGAGCTCTTCAGTCTGTTAAAAACAGGTGAGCATACCATATATCCTTTCCTTAAAAAGTATTAGACAAAAATGCAACAGAATAAAAATCACAGTGAGCAACAAATCAGTATCTATACAATAATATATAAAGATTTTGTTTGTTTTTAACACAAGCATTGGGATTTTAGTCATCAAACTAAGTGAACTTGAATCAAGAAATGCCATGCCAATGCTGGAAACCTAGACAAGGAGACGCATTATGATTTTTGCTATGATTTTGCACAAACTCCGACAATACAAAACCGGCGCTGTGGTGCAATGGTTAGGCTCTTCACCTTGCATGCGGAAGACCCTGGTTCGATCCCCGATCGCGGACAATCTGGGTTTTTTTCTGCTGGGATTTTTTCCCTCTCAGCCCGGGTTGGCCCTGACAGGCAGGGTCGAAGTAGCCCGTCTCTTAAATGACCTTACAGTGTTGCACTGGTAACCAAACCAAAACCGACATCACAAGGGTATTTTAGTATCAAGATGTAGTCTACACTACTCTCTGTCATGTAAACTCACCTGCAAGGGGAGCCAAGATTTGTCCCAGCACCGAGGTGAGGGTGGTCAGAGCTGGCTGACCAGCGGTCTGCAACAGACTGGTCATCAACTCCAGGACACTGACCGACACGCTGTGACAAACTTCTCCCAGGTCGTCTTTCTCTGTGGTTGAATGTACATAGAACAGAATGAGAAGATGTACCCTCAAGTTGGTCATTGACGTGGTTTTAATGTGGGAGACATTTAAGCACTACTGGATTAACAATGATAAAACATGCCATCTTTAAACAATAAAAACAACATCACAATTAATTTTTTCCCCACCAACTCCACCTCCCCCCCCCCCCCCCCTTGTAAGAAATATTCCTTGTAGGACATAAGAGAAAAACCATCATTCTCATAAGCATACGTTTACCAAACAGTAGGCCTAATGATAGTGGCAATCCTAGACTGGGAAAAGTTTGTCATGGTCTTGAGATCTTACAGGCAAAAATTAAGTTAAAAATATCACGAGAATTCAGTATTTTTCATGAGAGAGGAAGGTTCATATAAAATTCCTGAGACTAACAATAAAACTACAGGGGTAGGCAACTCTGAATCGATATTTCTCCCTACCTCGCCACTGTAGCAGCAACAGCGAGGCCAATGCCTTCAGCCCCGAGCCTTGTCGCAGCATCTCCATGCGGGTGTTGGTGTCAAGGACAACACAGGAGGTCAAGAGGTCAGCGATGGCTCCGTACAGACGCAGAAAGTCTGTTAGATTGAGTGCACTGGCTGACCCCATTTGACCAGTGGTCATCTCCTCACACAGGACCTGGACAAGACCTGGGTCCACAGTGCTGAAAAGAAGATCCACCACACATGAACATTTTTCTTGTATTCATAACAGGAAACAAAGAATTTCATTCCAGTAGTTTCAGACCAAAGACAATGAATACACAGTACAATCCAAAAGACCCCCTGGGTGAACGACAAAAAACCCCTCTACATTTGAATTGAAAGTTCGAAAACAAATCTTTTAAAGGCTGTGGAACGTTCCTACATGTAATCTTTTCATTCTAAAGCCTGACTCCCTCCTGTACATATTTGTTCTGCCCAAATACAGAAACATTCTCATTTCGTATTAAAATGCAGGAGAGATGAACCTTTTTTTTCTCATATCAGCAAATGTATTGAAAGATTTTTTTCCTTTTTAAAAATGTATTGAAATATATTTCCCCTCAATTATTTCCGAAATCCAAATTTTACAAAAATTGGCCGATGCATTTTTTCTAAGAAAAGATAAAAAAATTCATCTTAATAAATTTGAAGATAATTAAAATTTTCTTGAAATCAATAGCATGAGTTGATGTGCACAGCAATTTTTAAAACAATGCAGAGAAATTATCGTACAAAACAAACTCTACTAACTTAAGCAAAGCAGATACAATAGAATGACTCCTCATGTCAGCAAGACTTGTCTGTGGTGTCAGGTTGACCAGATTGGTCATTAGTTTGACCACAGCACACAGCAGACCTGGCGTTGCAATGTTCTGACCCTCAGGGACTGTGGTCTGAGTGTTGGTGATCAGACGAGGTTGTTGGGACTTCCCCTCAGAGGCATCTTCATTGGATGAGGATGTTTTTTTAGATGGTTAGGAGAGTTGATTTTTATTTGCAGTCTATGATATTTAAAAATGCAGCTTAGTCTACACAGGCTTTGGATAATGAAGCGGCTGCTTGGAATCAATGCCTACAATCACTTATCAGGGACGGAAACTGACCAGTCCAAAATTGACTGAACTTTCCGTGGGCTATACACATTTGAAAAAATACACTTATTCAATTTTAGATTAGTACTTATAAAAAATGGCGGAGCAAATAAAAGAAAATTACGAAAAATTTCCATTCTTGACTTATCCAATGATATTTTCAATCATCCCGTGAAAAGGGAGAGCCACAAGAACTCTCTAAAAACATGTACTGATCAGCAATACAAAAATGATACTAACCAAGATTGAACACAACACTAGGGGACCTCACCAACATTTAGTTTATACAACTTTTCTGAAGGCAAGATATCCACGAGCATAGATAAAAACACAACGGGTCCCATAGTTTTATCTTTCCCATATTCAGGAAATGTTTTATGACATAATGAAGAACATAGGAAACTAAAAAGACAAGCTACAGAAAACGCAGTGATATATTTAGGAAATTACAGGCTTCACTGCTAAATTACACTTTCGTAATGAGCACACAAGTTGAAATTTACATGTAAGACAGATGATAGAAATAGATTCAAACCTTGAGATTCTCGTGGTGTCTCTGGGTTAGATGATGAGCTCACAGATTTCTCCTGCAAGGTAGCCATGCCTGAGCCTTTGCTCCTGTCAGTTGAAAGAGTCTGTGGAAATAAACAGTGGAAATGCTATTGTGTACTTATCGTGCGTCAGTATCTCATCAGGCTTTTTCTGGTGGTATAAAAGTACAATTGAAATTGCTCATAGCAGCTACAAAAAATCAAGGAGATGTGTGTGTAATTAAGGGCAGGCAATGAAAATAGAAAATAAGAAGACTGAAAAATGCAGTGGGAGGTGAAGTTTGGGCATAGGGGGTCTATCTTTTAAAAATCCTCTTTAGTACATTATGTTGTTATAAACAAGGTAGCTAAAACGGTATTCAAATTGCTATATAAGATTAGAATAAATCAGGACATAGGTACTACACAATGATACATCAAGCTTCTGCAAAACAATGGAAATAAAAAGTAGAAAATTTTTCACCTTTGACCTTGCTGTTAGGTTCGGAGTGGGATGGTTAGAGAGGCTGGACACACTGGTCAGTGCTGTGGCTCCGGTGCGGTCAAGGCTACTGGCGTCTGAACACAGAAATCATTCAGAAATGTAGAAATAACCTGCATATAATCTGCTATAAATAAGCTTTTGAACCCCCCCCCCCCCCCCCCCCCCCTGCTAACCTCTTTCTTATGAACAATGATAAATTTCTTACATAGATGTATCTATAAATGAAAAGTGAACTCTTTAACCCCCACTCTCTTCCTTATTTCTCTTATTGAATGGCTCAAAAAGATTCAAGCCAATCTGTAAAGTGGGGTAATCATAGTCAAGCAATAAATTAAAGTTTGGAAGCAATACAATCTTAATTAAAATGTTCGCAATGCAATGCAAGCACAGCATTAAAAAAAGCCATAAGCGACATTGCAAAACATACCAGTAGAAGCGAGAGAGGAGTTTGCAGTTGAGTCTAACATGAGAGGCAACTCTGTGGTGACCAGGATGGGCTGGATGACCGACGGTGTGTACAGAGAGGACAACAGGTCGGAGGCCACGGTGTAGAAGTTGGTGTGACTCAACAGGGCAATCAGTGCATTCACTCCGATCAACATCACCTGCAGGTAGATAGAGTGAGCCTTGATAACTTACTGTACTTTGCATATTCCTGACTGCCATTAAACCATTTGTTTTCAGCAGCCAATTGAGCATTGATGATCACAATGGTTTGTGACCAAGTTTATAAGATGTGGTTTGGTTTGGTTACCAGTTTTATGTACCCTGCAACACTGTACAGTCATTTCAGAGACGGGCTACTTTGACCCTGCTGTCGGGGCCAACCCGGCTGAGAGGGAAAAATCCCTGCAATAAAAAACAGATCGTCTGCAACTGGGATCGAACTCTTGTCTTTCGCATAATAGGTAAAGAGCCTACCATTACACCACAGCACTGGTAGGTAGACAGAAAGAGCCTTATAAACTTGCTTACATTACTTTCCTGTTCCCCCACGGCTGGGCAATCATCCTCATTCAACCAACTGATCACTGCTGAGTACATGTACCTATATCAGATTACTAACTTTTCTCACCAGGTTTATGATTATAAATAAAGACTTCTAGTAAGTAAACTATTGACATAAAATTAAGAGCTGGTGAGACACAATCATGTCCTTGTGGTCAGGGGCAACTATGTCCTCCAGCATAGCATACTCTCCCAATACCTCAGAGCGTAGATGTCATAATACCTTACACTGATGGACAGAAAATTGTTTTGAAGACCGGCAGCGATCATTCAGAATAAGAAGTTATTCATTTATAGAGGCACCTGCTTCTCTGGCTGCTTTAGCCAGCAGATCCTACAACCTATACACCGTACCTGGTAGTCTGTGTCGGTGACCAGTGGGCCTTGCCAGGTGCCAGGACTCGTCTCCAAATCTCCACTGGGCATGCTCTGAGAGGTCAGGTTGACCAGTAGAAGGGCCGCCTGGGAGGAAAGGCAAAATGTTAACACAGTGATCTGTCACAAATTTCTCACACTCTTAGCTTTACAACACAATATTGACATGACAATAAAACCTGCTCAAGTGACCTGTTTGAAAAACTTAAGTACGCCAAATTCAGTGGAAAAGTTGTTGAATGCAGCTCTTTAAATCCTAACCCCCCCCCCCCCCCAAAAAAAAAAAGTTAACACCATATCAACACCACCAACACCACTAGGGTGCCTTGTTTACTCTACAGTGTGTATTTGGCCCCTTGTTCTTCAGTATGGACTGTGAGTCTGAGGTAGGTTGCTTGAGCCTGAATATCTAAAGGTCTCAGTGAGGAAATTCTTTAGGTTTGCCTGAAATATTGTGCTCTCAGATCTATTGTATTAACCACACCATTGTCATGCTTACCTGCTGGCAGACCATGCTGCACTCGGTGGCGTCAAGCAGGATGCTGAAAGCTGCCCCCCACACACCGCCGGGGACGTGCTTGCTGTTGGCCGTCACCAGGAGACGACCAGCCTCACATGAGGTCAAGGCCACAGCAATTCCAACTCCCGCCGCCCTCACCTGCAATATGTGTGAATAGAACATGAAAGAGAAAAAATTTGCCACAAACCGAACATTCATTTCTACCCATGGGATTCAAATGTACACAAAATTTTTTAAGTTTTGTTCGGTGATTTTGTACCGAGACACTATTGACACATGGAAGGTTGGGTCAACAAGTTTTACAACATTGCATAAGCAAAATGAGAAAAATGAGAGCAGAGAAAGGAAGTAAATGTGATCAAATAGAAAAAAGGATTGCAGTATGTCCGTACTGTCGTATTTCCTACATTTCAACATAACATGGGCTATGGCCAACTGCTGTCACATACCTCAGCGTCTCTGTATGCCCACAACGTCAGTAGCCAGTCCAGTCCTTGATCACTGCCGGCCGCACTGTCGCGACGCGTGTACAGCCAGTTTTTTACCCAGTCCTGGACAAGAGGGAAATCCGGTAAATGTTAAATGTATTTAGTCAAGAGCAACTTAGGAAAATATTTGAAGTCTTTCTTGCTCTTCAGGAGTTTTGAAACTTGACTAAGGGCTCTGGAAAACCTATTTGATCTTAAGAAACTACAAAGTAACGATGAAACCTAAAAATAGAATGCCTCAAAATACCAATGTAATCTAAAAATGTTTGACTCCCTAACAAAAGTTACTTTGACAAGAGTCTCTATCTTTGACTCATAAATCTAGATACATTTAGATTTTTGCATGAGATGGAATTAAAATAATTTTCATGTATTTGATGCATGGTTTTTACAAATTATATACAGAATTGAATAAATAGCTGTTAAATCTAAAGGAATGTCTTTCAGATAGTTTTTGCTGATATACATTGCCCCAATGGGTTGTATAAAAGCATAAGCCCTGCTTTGTGGAGATTTATAGGCAAAAACAGCAGAAATCTGGCACCTCTGTTAAAAGATAACTCAGCATTATACAAATGCAATTACTATAATTTCTCCAGAAGGAAGGAAATACTAGTATCTTTTGAGGAGAAACGGTTCTCTTACCTGATCCTCCGAGTTGTTGATCATCTCATGGGCCAGATGCCTCAGACACAGAGCCGTGGATTTGGTCACGCCTTTGCCCATGAACGACCGGGATGTCCCGCCTCGGCCAATGTGGAAAGACCACACCACCTGGAGAACAGTAATGTAAAGGATTCGTTGGAGATGGGAACTAATAGATTTTCCCCCATGCAAAATCTACCTGCGGACTTAAGTCCAAATTTCTTCCTTTCTCTTCAATGTTATAAAGCAGGGACAAAAGTGTCTGCTAAAAAATAAAAGACTGAAATTTTTAAGTGAGGCAAAACGGTTAAAGCTCATATGATATAGTCCTTGGATTGGAAATGTAAATGAGGTGAGTAGGGTTTCAAGCTTTAGCAATACAATTTTTATACCTGATATTCACCAATTAATCCATCATAACTCGCTTATTTCTTAACGGATTTTCAAAATTCAAAATGTTATGTTCCTGTTACACATTCCTCTTTCCAACAATGTCTGTTTTATTTAGCTGTTGGCAAATATAAATTTTAAGATTGTTTCGTTAACTGAAAATTTTGGCCTCGGATTTGATCCTCTAAGACATCTGCTGTGTTCATGGATGTCTCACCTCCAAAAGACTGTTTAGCAGCTGTGAGCAGAGTGCTGTGGCATCCAGTTCTGAGCATTGTTTGCTCCAGCCAGGCCTGATGAGGACAAACAAAAGTACATGGAATGGAATAATCAAAAGAACTGGTCTAGCTTTATAGCCCGTCTCTTAAATGACCTTACAGTGTTGCAGGGGACGTAAAACTGGTAACCAAACCTATCTTTATAGTACTGCTAATTTAAAAACATGGGTCAAGGATGGAAGCAGTCTGACTTTCCTCAGTTCAACATTTCACAGAAAAGAGGACCCGGGATATGATAGAAGTAAGAAGCACTGAAAGAAAGATTGGTGCCTGTCTTGTAATCATTCGCCTTTACACTTAACTCTTGAAGAATGCGAGTTCAAACCCCACATGGCGAATCTATTTATCGCGTATCTCTGTCTTTCTTCTGGGGTGAAATGTCCCTTTCAGCCTGGGTTAGCCCTGACAGTCAGGGTTGAGGTAGTGCATCTCATAAATGACTTTATAGTGTTAAAAGGGTTGTAAAATAAAAGGAATCAAACACAGAGAACCTGAAATAAAGAACAATTTTCTAGCCTGAGTGAACTCAAAACCCGAAAACTTCAAGAGACAGAAACAAATCCACAAACCTGTTGGGAAAAAAAAAAAATAAAAAAAAATCCACCAACCTGGCTGTGACATGCATGAGACAAGCCAGTGTGCCCTCCAGGGAGGCCAAGTTGTAGAAGTGTGGAGCGTCTGTGATGTTCAGTCGATGCTGCAACTTGCGGACAAGGTCACCTCTCATCTGACCTGGCCGAATCCTGGCAGGACATGAAAAACATCAACTTAATAAGTTTTGTCAAAAATGCTCTGATTCCTTCAAAATCTTAACAATGTTGCAAAGCAGCCTAAGCATTGAAAATACACCGTTCTCTGGAAATCACAGACAGTTATGTTGATAAATACAACAATGTACATTTAACTTTTATCAAAGCAAAGCTAGGTTTCTGTGTTTGTTGTTTATTCCAGAAGTTTTGCAATGTTGACTTAATGAAACTTTCTATAGCTTTAAGATATACCTTCATATCCTCCTTTGGAGCTCTTACTTTCAACATGTAGTAAAAGATGTTCATCTACAATTATATTAGACCTACAAAATTTGAAACTGTATTTATTAGTACAGTAAAAATTATAATTTAATGCAAATAATCTTGACACATGAAAAACAAGTTCTCACCTCTGAGAAAGCTGATATGGGAAGTGGCTACTGATGCTGGTTGTGTAATGGAGCAGTTCCTTGTCCAAGGTCCTGAAGAAAAGAATACGACATCAAAACACAGCCATGTTAGTAACAACATGTTTTCTAATTAAGATCCAATTGGTTAATTTGGTTACCAGTTTTACGTCCCCTGCAACACTGTAAGGTCATTTAAGAGACGGGCTACTTCAACCCTGCCTGTAAGGGCCAACCCGGGCTGAGAGGGAAAAAATCCCAGCAGAAAAAAACCCAGATCGTCCGTGATCCGGGATCGAACCGGGGTCCTCCGCATGCAAGGCGAAGAGCCTAACCCTTACACCACAGCGCCAATTGACAGTATGATCAGGTGAGTCAGTGGCTAAAACAGCCAAAGATGCTAGCGCCTCTATAGACAACTAACTTTGAACTAACTTTTTTAAACTGGTGAGTCACTTAGAAAGCACAACCTGCTGAGCAAAAATGCAGCACATAAAAAACATGCGGACTCTGACCATGCAAACATTTACCTCTAACCTGGATGTATTCTACAACAGACATGAAAGCACTTATAAAACATCAAGGGAATACAACTGCTGCACAAAATGAGACTGATGAATCTGTTTTGTAAATGTGTTTCCGTTATGTTGGTCTTCGTTTTCACTTCATTCAGAACCACTTATCTATTAAAAAATTAGTTGAGAAACATTAGATTCATAAGAGCACTTGAGACAAAATGGAAAGAAAAGTCAGGGATGTGCACAACTCTTCATTTGGTAAAAAATTTCTCCATCTGGGCCGAAAATAGAACAATGTACTACAAGGAAATTTAAAAATGTGTAGATTTTAAGGCTTGAAAAAAATCTGTAAATCAGGATAAATCACTCGAGTATGCCCATCCCTGTGAAACAATTTCACCAGACCATCACAACCCATTCCAGCTTACCTTTTCACCTGAACCCCATTTTCCGCCCCCTCGCCAGATGAAGTTGCTGCCACTGGCCGGGTCATCAAGCCGACAAGAGGACTGCTGGGCTGGTATAGTTTTTCCACCAGCCACGACAATGAGGAGTGAGAGGTAGGGTTTGCTGCTGAAAGTCTTGGAGAGACACAGTGCAAAACGCCGCTGATGAAACGAAGAATCTGCAGCAGCAAAGATTGGTCTGATGGAGACGATGGTGTGACTTGCAAGAACCTGTGAATAAAGAGGAATAAGAGATGTCACTGTCATTACGTTTCTCACTTGAGATTTGAACACCTCTATTCCATTCCACATTCAAAAGCAATGATTTTATTCAATCTTGTAAAAAAAAATCAATTGGACTTCCCTTGGTCAAAAATCGTTAACAATAAAGGGACAAATCAAGCTTTTCAACAGCACCCCAAAAGAAAAATGCCATGACATAATAAAAAATGGAACAACTCCAAGGGAAAGTAGAAACCAACAAAGAGAAATCAAGAGGCTAAAACAGCAAAAGAATCTGGTACCTCTACAAATAAGTAAATTCTATCTAACAGCAGCATCTGCTGTACATTATCCAACATTTAAAAAAAAAAAGTGATGTTTTCTTGCAAAAAACATTTATTTAAATTATTGAAAAATGATTAGTATTATTATGCATGAATTTGAAAAATCTCTTTAAAACACATTTTTCCTTTGTGTGGTCATTTAAGATAAAAAGAATTAATTCATCATGTTTACCATCCCATCTCATATTCTAATTTTTTTTCTGTACGAAGAGAGCTTTTAATAATGCTAATGCTACCATTGTTTCTTGCACTCACTTTTCCAGGACAGAGTACCAGTCAGCAGAGGAGAAAAACTCTGAGACGGCCGGGATCTTGACTCCTGTGACGTACGAGGTCATCCTGTCCAGCGCTGCAATCACCTCACCATGAGACCTTGCCTCCTGCACAGCCTTGACCTTGGCGGGCAGCGTCCATGACACTGTCGATGTCTCCAGCACTGAGCGGTCGATTGGGCTCAAAGCCAGGGTAGGGCTGAATCTGTGAACATGAAAGACGTATGGAGAAACAGATAAGTCATAGACAAGGTGAGGAACTAACTGATTCTGTTTTTAAAGAGGTAGGCACATGTCCTCATCATTTGCTGTGAAAAAAAAAGCATGAAATATGGAGGTTGTCAATATTTTCTTTCTGGAGGACGCAGAACATAATCTCATGTGCTATTTTGCTCATGGAGATAAAAGTAGCTGCAGACAAAAAAGTCGGAATTTATTCAAAACTTCACAAGTGTCCGAGGAGTCAAACAGAAAAAGTGTGCAATTTTATCACTCAAATTATTGAAAAAATTCTGTCATAGCATGCTGCATTATAGCATCTCGTGGCAAATTTCAAAGGCTGGATTTCCCACTTAGGCTGAAAAACTTTTACCCTTGATGCCAAAAGATGGAGGAAAACTATTACTTGAACCAGGAGTGGCGTTCATGTAACTTTTGTGAACAACCATTTTTATATATTTTTAAAAATTCAATTAAGCTGCTTTTGAACTCAAGAAGTAGATGAATGTTGTGTTGAATAACATGGGCATTAAAGAACATGAAAAATTGTAAGTTTGGTGACTTGAAGCTCTGCAACCATTGATATGTAACAACCACCACCACACTGGGTGAGCAGCGCTTCACTCACTCAGAGTTTGTGTCTGTGAAGAGGCGGGTGCTGAAGGAGTCAAGCAACTGCTGCAGCCCACCCTGCCAGGCCACATTCCACGCAACCCGCATCATCTCCCGCGGCCCGCTGGTGGTCATGATGTCAGTGTCGGGATTTGGCAGCGACAAGGCATTGGGGCTGCTAGTGTGGTGGCAGGATGGCTTGAACGGGAGGCGATATCTGGGGAAATATATAGTGGAAGAGGGAATGAAAGTTTGGTTTGGTTACTAGTTTTATGTCCCTTGCAACACTTTAAGGTCATTAAAGAGACGGGCTACTTCAGCTCTGCCTGCCAGGGCCAACCTGGGCTGAAAGGTATGAATCCCAGCAGAAAAACGAGATCTTCCCCGTGTGGCATCAAACTAGGGTCTTCGGCACGATAGAGCCTGACTGTTACACCACAGATGCTGGTGGGAATGAAGGATCTTGTTAATCTCATTCTATCAGTACAAAATTAATCCACTTGTTTCTTTTTTTGTGTTTATTTGGTTGAGTTTTATGGCATTGCCGACACTGTAAGGTAATTTTAGCACCAGGAAGTAGATTCAGACAATAGAAACACATAGAAAGATCCATAACCAATTCTATTTTGAAAGGAAAAAACAACAAACAACATGGCGAGACAAGCACTACAGTGGAATTGTAAGGGAATAAAAGGCAGGGGGTAGGAAACGAGACACAAGGATACATTGCGTGGGGAAGGATGTGGTGAAGATAATGCATACCTATACACTCTTTCCTATCTACTCTCAATGTGTGTCCTCTTCACAGTAATGTCAGTCAATTGTGTCAGAAGAAGAGACCAAAGATGAAACTTCCAGAGACACAGGCCTCAATATTTTCACTTTTTTTCTTTTAGTAATGTATGTAAGATAGGATGGAAAGTGAGTAAATAGGGTAAAATTTGCTCACCTTTTGATGACTTGGGCAGGCAAGCTAAACTTAGTGCCCGGTACATCAGCTTGGCCTGACCTGTGGAGTGGGAACAAGTAGAGAGAAGGAATGATAACTCTCTACAGTCTTAAATCCTTGACGACAAGATATTAAAATTAAAACAGCTGATCTCAGTTTAAAAGAACGGAGTGACAAACCTATTGCTAAAATTTCGACAAATTCTCATCTGAAATTCCATTTATTGCATCCAGAATTGTGAAAAGATACTGATTGTTGTGGTGATTCCGCCCTTCACAAAGACCTGCTCAGATATCCCAACAAAATTTATACCCAGCTGAAGCACCGTAAAGTATAACGAAAGAACAGATATACAAGCTGAGTGGACATGTCACCTTACAAAGAATGCATCCTCCTCCTAATATTTACTTATAATTCATGCTATGTGAAGAACAATAATCCGCCAGAATGACAGGTTTGGAAATTCTGTATGAAAAAAAAAACCGGAAAGAAAATTCCTTCATAGCCAATAACAAGGCAGAGCTACCTTCAATGGGTCCCTTGAGAAATACCTAAGAGGGGAAAAAATAGTCACTTTTTGTACATTGCTAAAACAGCAAAGGAAGCAGGTGCCTCTCTAAATAATAAGACCTAACTTTTTGCACATCGTGTTTTTCAACAAGTATAGGACTTACCTGATATCAAACTTAGCCACTTCATCAAAGAGCAGCAGGGTCAGGATGTGTGAGGCGTCAGACTTGATCTGTTCCTCCGACTGGTGCAACAAGGACACTGTGGAGGATGTACACATACATTGTATAACAGTGATATAACATTATGTTCACCGCCATATAAGAAATTGCAAAGATTCACACAGTGAGGCCCTGACATATCATAATAAGATTTAACACATTTGTTTGCTCACAGTATTAAAAATTCACTCCAACTCTGCCTTTTGAATATTGAAAATATTGAAATTTGTGCCTGTCTGATGGATAAAATAAGTCATTCCCAGAAGTGTTCTTGAAATCTTTATGCAAAAGATAGCATTTTTACTCTCCTGTCCGTTAATACCACAAGAAGATAATCATAAAATTTAAGGTCAAAAGAGCAAAAAAAGAATGTGACATAATTGCCTTCCCTTTTACATTTACATCTAACCGGCGCTGTGGTGTAATGGTTATGCTCTTCACCTTGCATGCGAGAGACCCCGGTTTGATCCCCGATCGCGGACGATCTGGGATTTTTCTGCTGGGATTTTTTCCCTCTCAGCCTGGGTTGGCCCTGACAGGCAGGGTCGAAGTAGCCCGTCTCTTAAAATGACCTTACAGTGTTGCAGGGGACGTAAAACTGGTAACCAAAACATTTACATCTCATTGCCATAGGTTTCTCTCTAGGAGACGTTATGACCTCTAAGACCTCATTACAAGAGACATCATCCATACACAGACTTTCTATGTACAAAAGGATGTGCGAAGCCTCTAAAACTTGACAAGCCTTACCTCTGATAAGACAATGGTAGAGACCACTGTCCCGGGACAAGGTGTGACGCAGTGAGTAGTCGTAGCGGGCTAGACTGTGTAACATGGACAGACACGCTGGAAGGATGGCAACTGGACCCGAATGTTTCTGTTGGTTCGGTATACAAGAAGCTCAAAAGATGCTACCAGATGTTCAAATAAATGTCTTTTTAAGAGATAGTCAAGTAAAGCATTTTCCAGAATTCACAGACCTTTCAAAAGTCCATATATCACATCAGTACTCTTTTTTATCACTTATATAGATTGAAAAAACAATATTAGACCACTATTATGATATTAATGAGATGGAAGGATAATGTTCATGACATACTTTCTTACACACTTTAGTGCAGGTTCTCCAAAACACACATAATTGGCACAGAAAAAAAAAATTAAAAAGAGAAGAATACTCTTTAGTGACATGGCTGAGAAATAACGTATCAAGCATCATATTATAAAATTTATAACTCATACTCTTACTACCTTGGTATCAGATTCTTCATCTGCATTCTTGACAGACTCCTGTATCACAGAACAGGCAATATCCACTCCGCCATGGCTTTTGAACAAGGCATGAAGGTGAGGATCTGGCAAAATATTTACAAAGCACAACATAAGTTAAAGAACAAGCTTAATTAGTTACACTTACAAGAAATGGAGGAACAAAGATATCTTCAAAAACACATTTACATCAGGTTAACACATTGACCAGCAGTGAAATTTACACATTTCTAAATATGATTGATACACTAAAAGTTACGAAAGTAATAATGATAAAAATAATAACAATAAGAATGAAAGCAATAAGAATAATGTTAAACAAAATTATTACTACTAATAAATAATGATAATCCTCTGTATTCTCCATCACTAAACAAGATACAGTGAAAAATCATAATTTACTCTTTTCCAGGATGTTTCTAAACAAGGATGTTACACTGCCATTCAAATTAAAGTCTAACAACACCAAATAAGAACAAGCCCAACCTTTCAACATGATGGCCAGCTGCTCCCCAGCAGATTTCTTGACTCCCTGGTCCACACGCTCAGCCGTGAAAATGTCAAACACTTGTTTCATGCCCTCCACCTACAAGACGTGCACACAAGTTTCAAAATGAGACAAATTAGACTAAATGCCATATTTGTAAATCCTCTCTGTAGCAACGTAAGAATAAATCATTAGTTGACACAATATTTTCTCTATTCATTGCCACTAAAGTTTTGTGATAGTACCTATGGCAATTCTATATGACAGCACTAGTGACTATCAAAACTATGAAGGGATGGACATTGAATAAATACTTTGCAAATTCTATATCCCCGCCCCACGCCCAAAAATAAAAAAAGTTAAAAACACCAAACTTTTCTTTGTGCTGCCCGCTTTTCATCCCACTATTACTCAACATATTCACATATACTTCCATATCGTTTCAGCTCAAAGCTATACACACTGAATCTTAATCTACAATCTAGAAGTCTCTTCCCACACACCCTCTTTGAAGCAAAGAAGAAACTTTGTAATCGCTGCTAAACCTCATCGAAGATACAGGATGTATGGCGCTCAGTGTATCTGGGTATAGATATGTATATCATGTAAGTAAGAAAAGGGCATAGAAAAAAAAGAAGAAATAAAATTGTAGTGTGGCTAAATTATGACTTGATTGTAACGAGAAAGCAAAAAGTTTATAGGAACTTACAGTGAATACTGAACGAGTTGTGTCATCATCGATAAGAACTGGAGAGCTAAGGATCAGACAGGAGTCGATTTTTGCTGAGTCAAGGTCATCTACAACTGGCAGCTTGTGGTCACTGTTTTGTTCGTTGCTTAGAAACCATCGAATGTGTTTTGACGCTTGAGCTCTCAACCTGAAAATGTGTATGACATGAGTTGATAATCTTCAAATTGAAAAATCTTGCCTTGTGGAAGAATTTTCGCAAAACAAATTATTATCAAACCATGATAATAACTCACTCGTCTACTGCATGTCAGCTTTACCTGCGATCATAATACCGTACGGCCAAACAGCATGCCGACTGTGGTTACAATATTAATGTTCTAAACTTAATAGAACAATAAATGCTATACAAATAAATGACACCATCTTCATGAAAGGATACAAAAGAATGTATACTTATCCTTAGCTATTGATTGATGGCGTTGTTAAGCTGCAAGGTTTTGCAAAAAATGAATGCTTCAAAATGAACTTTAAGGTTTCCATTTCTTCCAGACAATCAACAAATGGTAAAGTTTGTAACAGGGAAGAGCATTGCATGAATGTAAATTCTTTCAAAAAAGTCATTTTTAGAGAGGGGTAATAAATAGAAAAAATGTGATTTACGATTCAATGGAAAGTGGTCTTTTGTGTGGGTGGTCGTCTAAGAGAGGGGTAATAAATAGAAAAATTGTAATTTGTGAGTCGATGGAAAGTGGTCTTTTGTGCATGTGGTCGCCTTGTACTGGTGGTTGTTTGAGCAAGTTCAACTGTTCTTATCATCCACTGGAGAATGCAAGTAAGATCTCTCAAAAAAATGTTTGGAGCTTACATCTTGTCTGAGAGGTAAAGTAGACGCAGACATCCCCTCAGTTTGTCCAGAAGTGCAACGTTGTGGCTGGAGGTCGTTGGGTCCAACATAGACCACAGGAGGCGACCGAGGGCGGTGCTTTGGTCTGTGTACGACTGAACATGGAATTTGGAAAGAAATATACTGATAAGAAAACAGATTGGCTGTCACGAAGGATGCAACAATCTCTCGTATACCCATACATCAGCTTTTCCTAAAATTATATGAATTAAAAGAATACAAGATTCTTAAGTGTAATAATGAAATGTTCTGACATTCACAAAGTTCTCAAAAGTGCTGGGCACTGGGAAAGACATGGTCCAAAAATGGGCTGGCACTGTAAGTGTTAAAATACAAACAAGAACACCACATTAATGCTCTAAACAACAACCTTTCTCAAGAAAATGTAGATAAACACAACACATTTAATTTAGCAATAGGGAACACACTTGTTTTGTTTGGTTACCAGTTTCATGTACCCTTCAACACTGTCAGGTCATTTAAGACGTCCCCTGCTACACTGTAAGGTAATTTAAGAGACAGGCTACTTCGACCCTGCCTGTCAGGGCCAACCCGGGATAAGAGGGAAAAAATCCCATCAGAAAAAAATGCAATTGTCCATATTCGGAATTGAACTCTGGTCTTCCGCATGATAAGCAAAGAGAGCAACCATTACATCACAGCGCTGGTGAGCACACTGGATATACTTCGTCCTTCACAATGTTACTCTATCCCTTGCATCTGCCCATCGTCTACACACACAGGCACAGATTCTGTGTTGTTCTTACCTGTAACACCGGCAGAGACTTAGCGAGAGCCAACATAAACTCCTGCCACAAACCCTCAGACATCAACAGCTGGGACTGTAGTAGATGATGGAGGCAGTCTGTGGCACAACTCCGAATCTGAGGACAATAACAATAATAATAGATTGCAGCTACATAGCGCACTTACCCATTCGAAAGCAAGGTCTATGCTCTTTCCAGTCAAGATAATGAAAATTTGGTCACATGTTAGGGATGAAAAAAAAAAGAAGCTTAACAGCCTATGGAAAAAACACTACTGCCTATTTTATATAGAGTCAGCTTTTATATGAAAAGATAAAATTCAAATTAGTGGTCACAAAGTATTCCTTGATTCTGCTGTCTCTGAGGAAGAAAAAAGCCCAAGCCAAAACAAACGTCTCTTTCGTGTCATATTCCATAACTTCCATGATTTCTTCAGGTTAGAATACAATTTTGTTTGAGAAATCAGTATGAAAACCTCTTTAAAAAGTACTAATGGAATAGTTATTTCCTATCAAGTCCAATTTTCTTGTATTCTGCTCCGCTAAACTATAAAACTTCTCAAAGCTGTGGGGTAATGACAACTATCAAAGACTCTTACCTTTGCATCTGTATCGGCTAACCCAAAAGTACAAAGTTCATACAGAATGTCAGCACTCATCAAGAACTTTGCTCCTAGGTAGGCTTTACTCTTAGGATCTTTGCAGTGGTTCACCTGCAGACTTTTCTGAGAAAGAAAACAGAATCAACACACCAGTTATAAGCAGTGATCGAGTCGTTAGTGGACTTTGGTTCGCAAGAAATGTCAAGCAACGTTGGATGTTGCCACCATCGGAATGGGTGACCCCTGCGGTGTGTCCTTGAGCAAAGCACGTTAACCCTAGATCGCCCGGGCGCTGCACAGCGGCGACCAACAATGGTGTCGGTATGATTGTCAGTGAATGACGCGTTTCTGTTTTTCTCCTTATGTTTATATTGTTTGATTTATTTGATGCATGCATAAATATGTACTCGCCATTGTACTACAAATCTGCCTACTGGGATTGATAAGGTCTTCATTTTCATTTTCATTTTTTTTCTCATTGGAAACGGTTTATAATTTTTGCTTCCTACAAAGCAGAGCCGCTCTTCTACGTAACTAGGTGGATGCATTCATCTGATAATATTGAAGTGAAAAATAGAAATACATTCTTCTAAATGCTACAGAGGCAAACCTAAGTATTGCAGGGAATGTTTCTCAGTCACTGCTTTAAGGGGTGTGAATGCGAGTTAAGCTGGTACCACTATACCAAAATTGACTATCCCTAAAATGAACATTTTTTATTTACCCCCCCCCCCCCCGATTTAGCTTGATTATTTTCATTAAATATCTGCACACTGAAAAGACTGTGGAACCATAAGGGAACCAGTTTGTCTAGCTGATTTGGAATCGAATGGACCTTACTGATAACTACAAATAAATGTAAAAATTGTAGTACACAATAGATAATCAAGCCTCTGAGTATAGAACAAAATTTAACTGTGAGAGTGCAAAAACTCTTTCCCAACATACCACTGGCGCTGTGGTGTAATGGTTAGGCGCTTTGCCTGTCATGCAGAGGACGTGAGTTCGAGGCCCATGTGGGGCAGTTTGTTTGATCGAGTCTATGTCTATTTTTCTGCTGGGACCATGTCCCTCTCAGCCCGGGTTGACCCTGACAGGCAGGGTTGAAGTCACCCGTCCCTTGAATGACCTTACAGTGTTGCAAGGGACGTTAAGCAAAAGCCAAACCAAACACACCTTGACTTCAGCAAGCAGAGCAGCATAACACGTCTGCCGCACGCTGTCTGTGGGATAAGCCAACAGCTGCAGCAACACAACGCGACACTGAGCCAGCATCTCCGGGCTGCTCTTCTTTTTACTAAATCTGTTTGGGGAAAGAAATGTTGGTTGATTAATCTCCTTTCAACATACTTCAAAGCGATGTAATGGCTTCTACCAGAAACTCTACCACCTATCAGTCTAGTTTTGCTTAAGATTTCACTAATAATGACTGCATTTACTACCTTATAAACAAAATTAAAGACAATAATATCTTATCCTTCTTGGATCCTGGCTCGGCAAGGCAAAAATTTGGCTGAAGATCTCACTTTTTTCATTGACCACACTTTGAAAACACACATCAACTCTTGTCAAATTGTAAAATTTTCCATTGAGACAACACAGCTGTCAGGGGTTTCTACTTCATGTGAAAATTTCAGACTTCATAAACAGAGAAAAACAGTATGTTGGGTGCTATTGACAAAAATCAGGCTTTGAGAAAGGTGTTAAAGGTAGAAATCAGAGCCCGACTTTGATATAAATTCATGAAATTCTTTGTCATTCAAGACAGTCAAATTCTACAGAGCTTACAGCTTTGAGGTCAGGTGGACAAACTTGGAGACAAACGGCAGGTGCAGGTGGTAGTTCAGGCTCAGTAGAGATGCTTCTGCTAGGTCAGCAAGCTCTGTACTCTTTAAAGACTGTAAAAAAAAAAAAGAAAATATATCTGTTATAATAAAAAAAGGGATCTTTTTTCTGTTCAGGCTCCAGACTTTATTACTAAACCAATTTCGATCATTTAGGACTAAAAAAATTCATCTCCATCTCAACCGTGTTCTTTGATGGCATTATTAATATAACAAACCAGCATTTTCATGCTATTTTTTTTATATTTTAAAAATAAGTTCGTTCTCAACCCTGTTTTTAATTTCTCAATACGTTCACTATGAAACTGGCTTTCAGATCCAGTGCTTATGTGTGCGCTTTTGAAAAATCGGAACAATTGCACTCCTGGATCAGAAGTTTTTGGGATTGGGAGAAGTCCTAGCAAGTTGGTCATTATCTAAAAAAAATATACCCCCACCCCCAAACAACCCATAACGATCCAATCTAAAACCAACAATCATAAAAAAGCAACCCTCCCGTCCTATCAGAGATGGATATTGACCTTATAGTGTTGGAAGGGGCGTAAAACCAAAAACCAACATTAACCCTCTACATTGATGAATCAAGCAACTACCAAGAATCCACTACTGCTGCTCCCCCCCCCCCCCCCCAACCCACCATTCCCTGACATATAAGAGCCCAAAGGTCTTTCAAATAAAAAACAAACTAAATTTCCCAACAACAACTTAACAGCCTTACCTCAGCATCACACTGCAAGCAGAAGATACAGGTCTTTGCCAAGGAGGAGCAGACGTCAACAGCTCGCTGGTAATCCAGAGGCACAGACAGACCCCAACTGTTGGCTACTGAGAGGGACACAGCGCGACAACGGGGGTGAGACATCGCTAGAGGCTCATCATACACAATGGTGTGTAATGTGGACTTGACTTTCTCTGGTAGAATTGATCCCATCTGTGAAAACGGAATGCAATGCACATGATATTTCAAAAGAAAGCATCTACTTGATAAGAAAGTGTCTGTTTTCTTAATTCTTTCAAACCTGCATAGACTGAATAAAATTTAGATATATACATGGGTACCTAGGGGCGAAGTAGAGAGTAAAATTACAGTAGAAACTGGTGCATATATACACAGACTGGTAAGAATTGATTAACATTTTCACAAATGAATAAAGATGTCAGTATCATACATTTCTCAGGAAACAGAGGTTGAATCATTTATGTCTTTCCATGCATTAAAACATTTGACACCACAACCATAATGAAAACAGGTATTTTAGGAGATGTAACCAAAATTAAATCAGCACCTCCCCTATTCCCTTGTTAAAAAAGAAGATAATGAGGTATCAGCCCATAATTTCAGATCATTATAAAGCAACAAAACTCACCTTCTCTAAAGGCATCATAAGTAGGAATCGAGTGAGAGTGTTGACAAGTCCAATGTACAAGACTCTATGTGTCGTCAGATCTCCCAGTTCTGCGTTGATAGGCGTGACAGCGTGGTTGCTGTGGTGATGGAACCCCAGGAGCTCGCAGACCTGGTCAAGACAGTCTGCCAGTCGGTCAACCTGAAGGGAGAAATCAGGCAAAAGAAGGGTAAAGGTGAAAGGTTTGTGACAAAAATTCATTATCCCCTAGAATTTAAACAGCACAATAACTGCATTATGAGTATAAGATGTTGATATAACACAAGAAATGCTTGCAGTATAAGAATGGGTAAACACGTTAACTGCTCCCTCCATAATTTACCACTTTCCAAGACCTGTATTTTACCGTGAAGCAAAAATGAAGACTGTCTTACAAAATCTAACAATCTAAGAACTGTGTGGGAATATACATAAATTTAATTATATGTGAAAATTTAGGTTTTAATTGAAAGTGTCTTTTCTCTTAGACTTCTGATATAACATTGCAGTATGTTATATTAATAATTTAATATTTATTCCATAAGCTTTCCCTGCTGTGCTTCATAGAAGAGCTTGTCTACTTTAAACTGATAGCTGGTTTCCTTAATATCTTACAAAAATATACTTAAAGCAATCAGTGACGTACCACTTCCCGCGCAGGCTCCCTGAGGTCACTCCAGACCTCGATGTCCAACACAGAGGAGAGAATGGTCAGCGTCTCATGGACCAGCTCTAACACTGCCACGCCCAGAGCTTCGTGCGCTGTGTGGAGACGCGGCAATGCTCGCTGTAGGACGGCAACGCAGAACTGGGGCAAGGTCAGCTGTTGGGATTGGAGGCGAGGACCATCCTCAAGGTCAAGGTCGTTGTCTGCGTTGCTGTCTGAAGGCTCGAGACCGAGGCTGGACTCCCTGAAGAAATTTGATGGATCATTCTTTTAAAATTCTTGCCTATAATTGATTATAGGAACTTTAAAAAAAAAAAAAAAAAAAGCCTATGCATGAACATGTACGTTCAAGGAGTATAAAAAAATGTACATGAATATCCTATTTATAATCAGCTTAACGGTTTGAATTATTTGCGCCATACACAAATTCAACATGCTGAACCCTGAAATTAATTATATATATAAGGCTAGTATGTGAACATTCACTAAAAGGTGAACGAGGCATAGTTTTGTAATCACATCAGATGAATATCCAATTTTTCAAAATACCCATGGAACTGCATTAAGTTTTTTTATATTACATATTGTTGTATTCTAACTACACAAAAATGGAGAAAAGCTTGTTAAAAGAAAGCACTAAATATCCCATTCTCACAACCTGCTGGCAGATGTAGAACTGTCCCCATCTTGCCCATCTCCACGGTAACGACGATCACCCAAACCATTGCCCGGATGTGGAGGAGGGGCTAAGTGACTGCTTGAGCTGGCGTTGGAAGATATCAGACTGGGGCTGCTAGAATTCAGCTCTGAGGATGGAAATCATCATAATCATCCACAAGGGTAAGAGGCACTTTCTACCATGAATTACCAGGCAAAAATTTTACTCATTGTCCATACAGAGCTTTTTTTTATGTCTTCTCTGTTTCTTTTACAAAATTGTGTCAAGCATTAGGAAATCTATTGAAATGTCAGTTCTTAAAATGATTAGTGGATGCTATTGAGTGATGAAAGGAAAGAAGCTGATTTTGGAAAGTGTTTGAGCGTACGGGTTGCTGCCAGAGAATGTTTTATTGTATTTTTCAACAAATTAAATCACCTTGCTTTGATGTGTATAGGACAGGGTCTTGGAAGTAGCGTATTCTAATCTGCAGGCAGTGGATGTACGCTGACAGTGTGTGGCAAGCTTGTATGACGACAGGATGCTCAGCAGGGGCCGTCAGTGAAACCAGAGACAAGAGATTCTGTACAGTGTGAAGAAACATTTTTATTGAAAAAGAACACAAAATTGGTACTCTCTTTCATATTGCAGGTTACGAGCAAAAAGCGTGGTTACAAAATAGGAGGTCTGCTTTTAATTATGACAACTTGCAATCTTAAGTAAGCCTTCATTAATTTCAAATTCGACCAAAATTTATTGTTTTTAAACACTGCAATGTGTTAGCCCCAATTGTCATATTTGTCAGCATGCACAAAACAGTATTTTTAAAAATAAACCGAATATGCCATATCCTCTCAATTTATCTATCTCATACTTTACAGGCTGCTGTATCAAAGGATCAATAATTTTACTTGTTTATAAAGAAATTGAGTGGAAATTCAACACAATTTTTTAATGAGACCATGCAATCAGATTCCATAAAGCTTACCCAATATCCCAAAACTTGGAACAAATGACTACCAATACAAACGACTGCATTAACTTATTTCATGAGAAATTCAATACACAGACATATTCATTGTAAGGTTCTGCTAAAGAGCACCAAGCACAATGATTTTCAGAAAAAAGAAAGTATTTTTTCTGCTCCAAAAGATTACCCTCAGTAATTTCAACATGAAAACCCACCTTCAAGATTTCTGGCCTCTGTAAAAAGAGTTCTGCAGGGAAATCTTGAAAGACGACATCAGCCAGAAACTCACATGCACCTATCAACATACTGGGGTCTCTGGTTTGTAGTGAACTGTAAAGGATACAACAAAATAAACTACTTGTCTAGAAAAGCACAATTAAATAAATGTAACTTCACTATACTGCAGCACTTTTCCGTGACAACTATAAAAGGTCAATCATCTTAAGAGTACACAGTTACTTGTGCATTGATTTCACAGCAAAATCTAAGTCAGTATCTTTTGCAAAACAATTTCAGAAAAATTAATTACTTCAAGTCTCACCGATAGTGATTATACAGGGTGTTTTTTTTATGTTGATTGATTCTAAAATGAAATAACTCAAAGACGGTAAGAGATAAAAGCATTCTGTTTTCAAATGATTAATCCTCATTCATTTAATTTTTTTCTGAAACCAAAATCAACCAAATCCAAGAACCCATTGCGCGACAGCGCCAGTTTGCGCGAACAGACCCCGATTTTTAGCGCGCAGAAATGACGCTAATATTGCATTTACAAGTGCATCTTGTGCGTTTACAAGACAGATTGCGCGCTTGCAGCTCTCAGAAAATTCTAATTGGGCACAGAAAGAAAAACACAAACTAGAATTTAGTAAAACAAAGATAGTAAGAACTGGATTTGCGATGTGCATGGTGCGCGATCAATGAATAAGACGATTTCGTTAATTTGATGCCATCAGAGACATCCACCGCTTTCTAGCATCAAACTATGAAACACAAAATTCTTTTTCGTGAAATATGAAGCCACAGCTTGGTGGACATTATTTCTTTTTTGAGAAACAGTTTTAACTATCTTATTATTGCCTCTCAGTGTTTTCTAGCAGTCCCTCTCTTTGGGGTACCAGTGCGCTCTTTTGACGCCATGGTCTAAAAATGACCTTGTTCCGCTAATTCCGTTCTAAAATACCATCTCTATCAATATAATCCTATAAAGTATCCCAGACAAAACTTAAATGGCCAGAAAATGGTATGCAGAAAACCATTTACTTTTATCTCTTACCGTTTTAGATTTATTTCAGTTTAGAATCAATCAATATAAAAAAAAACACCCTGTATAATCCTCAAAATAAGATATCAACCTGTCTACTTCCCTTGTCATAAGCTAATCACAAAAGAAGAGGATTGATGCTTTTCTTTACAGAGCCAATAAAGAAAACTCCATAGATATTCCAATCAAATCACGGAGCACAATCTTTTATCTCTCCTGCCATAAAACAGCCTATTCCCTATCCAGATTCTCAGCATGTTACCTGTTGGTGGAGGCAATGACTTGTTGGTCGGTGTGTGTAAGGGGCAGCCAAGGGAATGTGGACAGTCTGAACAAATTGCTACTGTTGCCTTCTGTGGTGGGGAAAATGTAAAATATCTATGAAATCATGTTCCTTTGCATCAATGGTTTGTATCAATCTTGAGGCATAAATATTCTCCACTAATAACACTGTGTTAGATTTCTTATAAGTTATATAGACTAGTACTACTTAGATAATATTGTAAAAAGTATAAAGACAGACACCGGTGTTGTGAAATTTCATGTACTTAAAAAAGCCCAAAATGGAACAATTCATTTAACCTGTGTTGAATTATGACATTGTACACTGCGGGTCATCTGTGAGCATTTTGCTTTGTATTTTTTATGATGCTACAATAAAAAGCAATGCTGTTTTTTTTTCTGTTAGATTCAGCATATACTGATATTTACAAGATGACTATACATTACATGACCCTGGCACAAAAACAGTGCCAGCACCTTCTGCTGAGTCTTCATGAGTTATCACTTGAGTTTAGAAACAAGCAGCTAACTTTCCACATGAGCAGTGTACATCCCTTTGCATAGGTCAAAAGACACACAACTTACAGATTCTTGTTCTTGAATTTTTTACTTTTGAACCATACAATAATATTCATCGAAAGCGAATTTTGAAGCTTAAAAAAGATCCATGCTCTATAATAAAATATACTTCGGACAGATATCTCCTTACCATCTGCAAACTTTGGCATAAAGAGGTCTTGAGAGAAAGCCATGGTGTCTGGCTGAGGTTGAGGTGATGTTTGGGTCCGATGTTGTGCTGTTAGAGTAGAAGCAAAGTAACCAGGGCCGGCATGATTGTGTCTTCCTAGTCTCTCAATGCTGGCTTGGGCCGGGTGCGGTAACGGACTCTCCGATGTTTGTGACAGATGACATCTGGACGCTTCATTGGCGGACGTCATGCTGGCTCCCCACACAGCTGCACATATAAAAAAAAAGAAACTTGTGAGGATCATCATAGAAGGTTAAAGTGCATGACGTAAAGATTGTCCTTGCTATTTTTTGCCAAGCAATAGATATGTAATAGTTTTATGAAGTCCCTCAAGTAATCTGATGGTTGAAAAGTATGTTTAAACATATCAAAAGTGATCTGAACATTTATACGGGCCCTTTAAAGAGATAAATATACAGTATGCTAAATTGGGGAAAATGCCAGTGACAACTGTACTCAATTTCCTGTTTGTAATTCTGTCTCAATTAAAAAAACACTCATTTCTGAGGTAATCATCACTGTACCTTGTAAACACCCCTTGAGCCAAAAGATAAAGAAGATATTGATACAATCTGAATGAGAGAACATCATTACATTATTGAGACACAAAAAAAAGGGAAAATAGAGGAAAAAATTCAGTTCCCGCTGATAAGCGAATTTGTTGGATTATCGGCGCTCTACTGTATAAATAAGTTCATTCTACCAGGGTGGTCAAAAAACTTGAACTAGTTTACCCAGAATCAAATTGATAACTGCAAAAAGTAGAACATTGAATTGTAGACATGTTCCATCAATGCAAAAATCATAATATTATCGTCAAGTGAAGACACTATAATTATCTAAATAGTGCATCATTCTAAAATGAGGTAATTCTACAGGAAGAAAAATCAATATAATATGCAGTGCACTTTGTAAATTTTTGTAAAGAAAACAATACAATCTGGTGAGCTTAAATCTCCATACCACTCTCTGAAGGTTTGTGGTAGATGCATTCGGGGGCGTGTCCCTCCTCTCGGTTATCAGGCAACAACATCACACTCTCTAAGATCTGATCGATGAGTGGCCGGTGACACGCCTCTATATCCTGTCGCAACTGGGACAAGAACTCGACACCACCGATGTCCTGCACGAGCTGAGCACCTGCTGAGTGCTGTAGTCAACATAAAGATGGATAAGATGAGATAAAATGAATAAAAAATAGTCAGGTAAAAATAATTAGCATCTTTAACTGGGCCCAGTAATATGTTATCTTACTTAGATGGTAAACATAGTATTGCATACCATCTCTAAACATCCACCTCACCCTCATCCTAATCCTAGCCT
>JAUKPP010303867.1:470-19206 GCA_032273245.1 Phyllaplysia taylori
CCCCCCCCCCCCCCCCCCCCCCAACCCTTTCCGAACCTCTTTCTCCTCTGGGGATTATCTCACACCTTACCTTAGTGGCGCCCCACTCCTTTCGGTTCCGGAACCAGGGACTGTCGTACGTCACGTGGCCCGAGCGGTTGCATTTGGGGACGTTTTCGGTCCGTGGGCGCCCGAGGTACGTACGTGTGGACTCGCCGCTCGCACGGCCCAGGCCGGTCAAAGTAAACACCCGGGGGATTTCTGCTTCTTCTCCAGCACCCTGACTTATTTAGGGACAAACGATTTTATATTTGTGCCAAAAAAGCACAAATTAAGTTAGCATGTTACGATTCGTAGACCTATAAAATTAATCGAATTTGGACCACAGATGTTTCATGGCATCCTCGCCGCATCGCTGAGGATTCCAGAACGAGTTAGTCTGAAGATCGAGGTTGGTTTGGTTTTATTACCTGCTACACTGTACGGTCATTTAAGAGACGGGCTACTTCAACCCGGGCTGAGGAGGAAAAAGTCCCAGCAGGATAAACTCAGATTTTCTGTGCTCGGGATCGAACTCGGGTCTTCTGTGTGACAAACGAAAACCCTAACCATTGCACCGCAGCGCCGAAGTTTGATGATGATTCGATTGCGGGGACTAAAACGCATCAACAATAGCAACAAAAATAACAACGAAATAGATCAACACAGAAATATCGACCGAAAAATGCTTCTCTCTCTCTCTCTCTCTCTCTCTCTCTCTCTCTCTCTCTCTCTCTTTCTGTGTGTGTGTGTCTCTCTCTCTCACTCTCTCTCAATTAAGGTCGTGTACTTCCTTCGATTGTTCGGATCTGCAGAAGTGTAGAATCCATTATCTGGATTTTCTTTTGCCTCAATTTTGGACGCCCATGGCCACCCGTCGCACCCCGTGTGTGTTTGTGTGTGTGTGTGTGTGTCTGTGTGTGTGTGTGTGTACGAGAGAGAGAGAGAGAGAGTGGGCGGGGGGGGGGCGTTTCTCTCAGCGCGTGCCCGCCCCCAGTCGTCCTTGAGGGGCAGAGCCCTGTACCTACCGCGTACGTCAGCCAAACATTAACAATGCGGAGTTTACCCGGGGTTGTTACCGGCGTCTTCTGTGTAATTGATAGGCTTTACGCCTATTTCACAGAGGGCGAGAGTTCAATTCCCATATTGGGCGAGTATCTCCGCCTCTCCCTTAGCCTAGGTTGTCCTTACAGAATTACAAAGGGACGTGAAACGAAAAGCCAAACCAAACTAAGCAGGGGGCGGTGGTTCGATCCTCCCATCGGTCGAAACTCTCCTACTCTTGGCTTGGATGTAGAGTCCTCTCATTAGTATTGCAAGTGAAGGGGAGGAAAAAGCAAGATGAAACCATACAACAGGATGATTGATATATTATAATAATGATAATGATAATTTGTGGATAATGATAGACAAATATATAAATAATGATAGACAAATATATGAATAGTGGTAGGCAAATATACAAATAATGACAGACAAATATATGAATAATGATAGACAAATAATGAATAATGGTAGACAAATAATGAATAATGATAAACAAATAATAAGTAATGATAAACAAATAAGTCAATAATAAGATAAGATATACTTTATTGATCCGCAAGGGAAATTTGGATGAATCAACAAATAAAGAAACAATGATAAACAAATAAATGAATAGCTTAATGTAATAACCCCATAATTCTAATGGCATCGCAAAACAAAAACAGAACAACAACAATAACGAAATGAAACAAAAGAAAACCGTCGCCCCGACTATCGCAGGCCTACGCGTCGTGGGATTCATACACGGCCGATGATCCAGGCGGTGCACCTTTCGCTTTTTTTTTTCGTTTCTTTTTTCCTTTTCTCTTTTTAGATCCGGCGTCAAGTGTCAAGGTCACAAAGTGCTCGCGTAATACATAATGTAATCATTATCTCTGGCGTTGACACAAGGACGTCTTACTTTTGGAGGACCTCCACCTCCTTCAGGACTCCGTCTTCTCCCCATCCTTACCCCCCCCCCCCTCCTCTCTCCCTCTGTCTCTCTTTCTCGCGGTCTATCTCCCTTTCTCTCTATCTCTCCCTCACTCTCTCTTCTCTCCCTCACTTTCTCTCTCTCTTTCTCTCCCTCGCTCTCTCTCTCTCTCTCTCTCTCTCTCTCTCTCTGTCTTTCTCCTTCCTTTATTGACTACTGAAAATAGCAAAATTTGAATGTCCGGCAGTCAGGAATCAACAAAGCCCTCCCCCACTCCGCCCCCTACACACATACACACACATACACACACACACACACACACACACATACACACACACACACACACACACACACATCCACACGCACGCACACCCATAGACCTCTTCACACATGCGCATGAACTTAGGAAGAAAGACAAATTCTCCCATTCTCTCTTACCAAAACAATTCAAAAGAGAGTGAAAAAAGCAGTTACATACGAATGGCAAACACACACATTCCCACGTAGACACACACACACACACACAAACAAACACACACACATGCAAATTCTCACGCACGCACACACACATTCGTGTACAGATGCAACAACAACAAAACAATAGAGAACGAGAGAAAGTTGAAAATAAGGAAACGAAATGACGAACCGTCAAACCTAAAGTGCAAGAATGAGACGAGGCTGCAGTTTCGATAATAATTTGTAGATGGGGCACGCGGGGATGCTTCGGATCTCGTCACGATGTTGACCCTAGTGTGTGTCTCCCTCTCTCTCTCTCTCTCTCTCTCTCTCTCTCTCTCTCTCTTTCTCTCTCTCTCTCTCTCTCTTTCTCTCTTATTCTCTCTCTCTCTGTCTCCCTGCATCGTCCCTCATTCTTTCGCCTTTCTTTCTTTCGCTCTTACGCCCACTCCTGTCTCTCCCTTTGCCTCTCTACTTTTCTCTCATCCCTCTCATCTTTCTCTTTGCTGTTTTTTCTACTTTTTCTATCCCCATCTTTCCTTCTCTCACCACCACCCTCCCAGCTCTTTAAAAAAATTTATTTTATTTTTGTATAAAGAAAGCACAAAATTATATTAACCAAGCAAATGAAAAACCAACACATTTTAATTGATGAGATTCCCGTTTATTTAAGTGCGGTGCACAGACGAATTGTCATCCTCCTGTTATTATTATTTATTTTTTATTATTATTTTTGGGGGAGGGGGGTATTTCATTTTTTAACGCGGTTGGGGGACACACGAAGATGAACTGGCATATATATAGCGAAATGTTTATGCTCTTCGTGTATAACTCAGAGGACGGGGGTTCGATCCCCACACTGAAGAGCGTCCCCGTTTCTCTGTTGGGATGCTGTGTCTCTTTCAGCCCGGGTCGCCCCTGGCTAGTGGGTTCGAAGTAACCCGGCTCCAAATGACCTTGTAGTGTTACAAGTGATGTTAAAACAACAACAACAAAACCCAAAAAATTACAACTTTGTATAGACTCGATTGTAGAGTTTTGGAGATAAATTAATTAGTTATACCATTTTATTTTTCCTTTCTTGTTAGGGTTTTGAGAGGAGGCAGGGGCACAGGGAAATTGGGTTTTAGGTGGTGGGGGCTCCACTGATCTTGTTAAGATCCTACAAAACATTGACTTTGGGTTTGATGGCGTGGGGGGGGCTCTGTTTTTGTTGCTAAGATCTTACAAAACAATGACTTGGTTCATACCCTCATATGTCTGGCTCACGTCTGTTATTTCGTAAACTGCCAAACCGTTGGTGTTTTTCACGTCCGAGGGGGTAGATCGCCATCTGTCTGTTGTGTAATTGTTAGACTCGACTTCGCCTAACACGCAGAAAGCGGTAGTTCGATCCCATGTTGGACAACCAGCTCCGTCTCTTTGCCGGAATCTAGTGTCTCTCTCATTGCTGGTTGTCCCCGACACTACCTTTTAAATGACCTTATAGTATTAAAAGGGATGTTAATACCAAAATCAAACAAAGCCAGACCAAATGTTTTGATTCATTTTCTATATATTTCTGAACCACTTTTGTGTATTTCGTAAGTCGCTGCACAGTAGCTGCTCGCCACGTCTTGGAGTCTGCTTAGAGCTTGTAGACTTCCTAGTCTGGGAGGGGGTGGGGGGGGGGGGGTGAGGTAGATCGACCTGTTGTTGTGGAATCAGCCACGTCATTGCTTGAAGTTATTCCCTGAACTGATCGTTCATGGTCGAACTTGCCCCCTAGCAACCCCCTAGCGACCACGTGTTCATAGCGAACATCTGCATCTTGGTTGTTCCTGTTTTCGCCTAGGTTATAACGCGTGGGAGTACGACGTTGTTTTGCTCAAGATTTCCATTAGGTGGGCGAAAAATGTCACTGGACGAGAAATGGGGCGCATTAGATACTAAAGACCATTTTTCACCTTTGACCTCGTAGATGGAAGTCAGGCGCTCTGGCCCTGATGTACCACTTCTCCCTGACAATTGCCAAGGATTCTATTTCCTGCCGATAAAATAACCTTACAGTGTCGATAGTATCCTACTACTTCACAACAAAAAACATGTTTCTCTGCCTTTGACACAATAGGCGTCTTACCTCTCTCAGTTACATACATACATGTAGGCTACTTACATTACGACTTTGTCACAAGTGGAATATACAAATAGGCCTTAAAGAATGACGCGGGGCGATAACTCCAGGTCTCACACGTATATATAACCTGTTATACGTCAAAGTATATATATAACAAATTACAATTTTAGAAATCAATATGCAAATCGAGGGTAAAGTCAAGTGAATGGAAATACAAGTAGTATATGATCTTTAAAAAAAAAATATATATATATATAAAAGAAAAGAGGACAACTCGTGGGTTGACAGAAATGTAATAAGTACGGATAGTGTAGAATCCTCCGTTGATCCATTAGATTGAATATATTAGTGGTCATTCCACAGTATACATGTATATCACCCAAGTCACAAATTTAGTGTTTGAGAAAACAAACAAATGCCGTCTCATTTCATTAACACATAGAGCCTTTTTTTAACATAGCCATTACTTTTAAGTTATTTATCTGTAGAGGCACCAGCTTCTTTGGCTGATCTAGCCATCACATAACGCATAATGTTACGTTCATTCTGTGTTTGCCCAAGACTCAGGCTCTATTTCATTGTTTTCTTGAAACATAAGAAGATCATTCTATTTTATCAACACAAAGATGTTTTTGTTCACACAACCTTATTGTACGTATTAGAAAAACTCCTGTACAGGAGTTCGGGTCAATTGTTTCTTTCTGTTAAGGTTTTGCTTATTGAATATGAGCCATGAGTTTTATCAAGACATTAAATCGAAATTACCTCAGAATATTTCAGGCCAACGTGGTATGACCCTGACTATATGAGAAAACTGTCATGCGTGAGGGATTTTTCCCTGGTAGAATAATACACGTGGATCTTATCGGGACAATAAGCTAATATTACTAGTAAACCGCTGTGACTAATATGGAATTACTCTGTCCGTAATCAGTTTCGGTTTCATAACTGACTGCAGACGACGGACAACTCGTTTAGAAAGAGACGTATTATTGTTTTCACCCGCGGTTTGCAGACGACCTGTCCTTACAGGACAACTGTTCCTATTATCTTTTCAAGGAGTTCAGCACACCATTTGTTTTGCGCAAAGCCTCCTGAAGTACGTTTTGAAGGCATCGGCCTCCTAAAATAGATTGATTGTATCAGTTCTGTGTTCATACATTATGCACGATGTTGTTGGGTTTTTTGGTAACTTATATAGAGGCGCCAGCTTTTTGCTGTTTTAGCCTCTTGTTTTCACGCAGACTTGAGTTTCCCTGAGGGTAATCCCGTGTATAGTGAGTCCCTAGTCACTCCCGACTTACGAGCGACGTACAGTGCCATCAAGACTTGTAGAGATCTGTGCACTCTCTCAAGAACACTCCGGAAAGAGAGAACTGCTCCTTTATTTCTTAGGTCTACAGATTATAGCAAGGGGGGGGGGGGGGGGCAACTAGTGCCTGTGGTGTAATTATTTGGTTCTTTGCCTGTCACGCAGAAAGCCCGAGTTCGATTACCAAGTGGGGGGGGGGGGGTGAGGGGGAGCATCTGCGTCTTTCTGTTGGGATCAGTCCCTCTCAGTCGGATTGGCCCTGACACTGACAGGCAGGGTAGAAATAGCCTTCTCGTAAACGACATCGCAGTGTTGCTAGGGACTTTGAAACCAAAAACCCAAACTTAAACCAAATCCGAGTTGGCCCTGACAGGCAGTATCGAAGTCGCTCGTCTCTGAAAATGACCATACAGTGTTGCAAGGGCCGTAGAAGCAAAACCAAAACAAAACTGAACCATCATGGTTTGCAGAATCTACAGTAATCGACTCGCCTTGTATGTACGCCCAAGAGATGTCATTCAACAGACCACGGGCACAAAATATCCTGGGGTGAATTTTTTTTTTCTAAACTTCTCTTGCAACACAGTAAGATATTTATTGAGAGTCGGGCTACTTCGGTTGCAAAGGACGTAGCACTAAAACTAAACAAAGCCCCAGCAAACAGTGGGCCACTACCAGTGTCACTGAGTGAGATCTTGGATGAGTCATGGCCCGAGTCTCGCGTGGCCTGACTGCACCAATCTTTTAGCACATCCTGCCCGAGCGCTGACACCGGCACTGATAGCACTGTGGGTGGTTGGCGGGCGCTCTGGTGTTGGGAAGGGACGGGATTACTCCTTCTACGTCTTTCTAAGTGTCACTATTGTCCCAATCTATTTCCTTTTGCCGAAATGACCTTACATTGTTCAAAGTGCCGCAAAACCTCAACAAAACAGAAAAGCAAACATGAAAGGCCCGTTTAATGGCCACAAGCTTTCCTCTACTTCACAGTCGACGCTCCAATCCGCTGATTAAAAAAATTAAGTACAATAGCACCAAACACAAGATCTATTTGCAGTCTGTGTCCACAATCTCCGCTCCTCGCCTCAAATCACGCGTTCAGTTCAGTTTCAGTGCATTTTTTTCTGTCTAGGACCAGTGAAGAACGGAGCATTAGATCTAAACTAGAGCCCAAACAAAAAGAGAAACTGAGTCTATCAAAAATTATTTTCGGAAATTAGCAACCTTATTGAGTGAAACAGAAAACCTACCATTTAAACATGCAAACAAAACATTGTATAACTTTTTATTCATTTATTCAGATTGTCACAATAATTTGGGACACCAATTTATCCGTAGTTGTCTCAAACGAGTCTCCGGCCAGGCCTAGTTCCGTAGCGTATTGTCTCCGGATTTACACTGTTTACATTGTGATTGTCTCCCTTTTATCGCTCTGATTGTGCCTTTCTCTGTTGGTCGACCTTGGCTATTCGGACGGTTGTGATAGATACTATAATATATCAACCTTCCTTTGTTGTCTTGTGGTCTCGCCTCCGTTAAATTCCCACGACCGCCTGAATGTACAAAGATTTGTGATATGTTATACCCTGTTTTTTCTTTTTTTTCTTTTGTGCGATCTCTTTAAGTTTTGGAGTATTGATATCATTTTACCGCTCCGACTCTTGCGAAATATTTTATTCGTAACGCGATTGAGTGAGCTGCGCAGGTCTTTACAATTTCTTTCAATAAGTCACGTATTGATAAGTAAATTTTCAAACCAGGGATCGGTCACCCTCTCTACCCTTACTCTATGTCTTTCTTTTTCTAAAGCTCCTCGACTTTTCTTTTCTCTTGCGCAAATCTTATACGTGAAAAGAGATAAGTGTGTAGGTGGGTGGAGGGGGGGGGGAGGTTCTGGCGTTCTGGATTGATCTGCTCCTCCTTCTTTCTCTTCTTTCTACATGTCTCTAATGTCCTAATCTACTTCCCGGTGCTCAAACTGACCTTAAAATGTCGATAGTGCCGAAAAAGATCAACTAAGCAAACAATACACCTTTTTATTTTATTTCTTTCATATCTTTTCTGGTTAATCTTTTCCCGTCAATGTAGTCGTATCTTACGACATTACTCGACGGGGGTTTTTTCCCCCAATTATGCATACCCCGAACTATCTCTGTTTTCTCTCACTCTTCTGACATCACAGTAATTTAGATGTTGCGTAGTGGTTTATTCCAACTGTATTATTTGCATATTGTCTCTATCACGTCTCATCGTATCTTACCTTATGACATCGCAGTGATATATAGATGTATGTACGCGGGTACGTTTGGTGGGTGGTTGGCTGATGCTCTAGTAGGGTCTGCTCCTTCTCCTTCTAAGTGTAGCTATTGTCCTATTCTACTTCCTGTCCCTAAAAGGACAATGCATTGTTGATAGCGCCCTAAAATCTCAACGACGCAAATAAACACATTATATTAGTTCATGTATCAAGTAAGTGCCCCCCCCCCGCCCCACACACACACACCTTTCGGGCTTGGGAGAATGGCTTTTCGATTCCATGGACGTATATAAAATGTATACATGTATATAAGTATTATGCTAATTATGTACTCCTCCTTCTCTCCCCCAGTTTGACGGCTGCACGAAGGCGTTTTCCCGCCTTGAGAACCTCAAGATTCACCTCCGGTCTCACACGGGCGAGCGGCCATATTTGTGTCAACACACGGGCTGCCAGAAGGCGTTCAGTAACTCCTCGGACCGCGCCAAGCACCAGAGAACGCATGTTGACACGGTGAGAGGGGGGATGGGATGGTGGGATGAGGGTGGAAGAGGAAGCGTGTGTGAGGGGGATGGGAGAGGATGAGGGGGAGGGGGAGGGGCACTGTGGGCTTTCAAGGATTGATTTGGTTTTGGCAATCATTGAGAGCCAAATTTAGCAATACATTGTATTCTATAAGTTGTTATTGTTTTCATTGAAGTACAGTTTGTAGTTAACTAACATGACCTCAACAAACAAAGTCTGTCCTCATATTAAGATGTTTTCTAACTGCTGTACAAATAACATTACACTCTTAAAAAAAAATTTTTTTTTAAATAATAAAAAAAACATTACACTCTTGGGTGGTTGATGGTCTGTTTGGTGTGATCTGCTCCTTCTACGTCACTTTAAGTCTCACTATTGTCATACCCAGTAATCTATTCACTTGCACTGAAATATCCCTGCAGAGTTTAAAGCGCCCCGGAACATCAATAAATTGTTTAAAATTATATTTATGGAGACACCAGCCTTTTTGGGCTGTTTTAGCCTCTTATGAACACCAACAAAACAAAAAAACAAATAATAACTAAACCCAAACAAATAAACCATAAAAACAAAAACAAATAAAGCTTCACAGCCCTTTTGAACATTGTAGAAAATGCATTAGACCACAGGTAACCCAACATTGCCAAATCAACTGAGTGTTAATGACCCAAAATGCTGTGCTGTTTCCCCCTGTGTGTATACAGAAGCCGTACGCGTGCCAGGTGGCGGGCTGCAGCAAGCGCTACACAGACCCGAGCTCTCTGAGGAAACACGTCAAGAACCACACCAAGGAACAACAGCAGCAGCAGAAGAAGAAAGTGAGTACACGACTTGTCCATGGAGCTGAGACTTCTAGACCGTTTGTGGCAAACTTTGAATTAGTTCATTAAGAACTTACTGAGAGGGAGAGAGAGAGAGAGAGAGTGTGTGTGTGTGTGTGTGTGTGGAAAGAGAAAGAGGGTGAACGAAGTGAGTACGCCTTGTGTATGACGAGAGAGAATACTGAAAAAACGGGGAAAGAGAGAGAAAGAGAGAGAGAGAGTTGCACGAGTTGTTGTTGTCATCTGTTAAATTTGTCACTGTTACATGACCATGCCAAATTTCTCGTCAGAGACCAATAAAGTTCTGATTTTGATTCTGTACCAGAGCAACATTGCGATTACGTGACATACAACTGGTTCAGCAACACCAAGTTCAGTGTTTAGGTGTGTTTGGTCTCGAAACTCCTCACACGTAATCTCATGGCAAAACATCTGCTTATTGAAACTTGAAATCGGGATCTCACTACATCTTTTACTTGATCATGTATGCCAAACATAACTTATGGATACGTATAACGTGTGACGTGATGTTTTGCAAAATCTTTATTGCATTTGTCTGTAGCGCTTATTGTAGCAGTCTAGCGGAACCAAAGAATGTCTTAAGTCTCGTCTTGCAACACATTGATACATCTGCATCTTGCATCATGTATAGTGTGTCCTTAGAGACACCAGCTTGTCAGTAAAACCTCAGCCAGTGGCTTTATTAATTTACTCCTGTCCCATCTTTCTGCCGGAGTATTGTGTCCCCCTCGGCCGGATTGGCCTTAACAGTCAGGGTCAACATAGCCCGCCTTGTACATGACCTCACAGTGTTGCAATTGACATAGAAACAAAAAAAAGGAAAAAAATTAACTGTAGATGTTTGACGGACGCTGTTATGTAGTGTGCTCCTTCTCTTTTTAAATTAAATAATACTACTGTCCCAATCTTTTTCCTAGCGTTAAAATTACCTTACAGTAGTGACAGTGCCTCAAAATCTCACTAAAACAAACCTGTAAGAAAGAGTACTATTTTGCCGGGTTTTTCTCCTCATGTCCAGCTGAAGACGGAGAACATGGAGGGCGGCGACATCTTGAACACGTGCCTGACCATCCAGCCGCTCCGGCCAGAAGGCTCGCCCATGGACTTCAATGAGAACAGCCTGGGCCGCTCGCCACACACTGGACACAACGCGGACGTCTTCCCAAGTGAGTGGCAATGTCTGCGGAAGCAGTGTGGATAATATATCTCGATGGCTCTTTCTCCTGCCGTCTCTATCTCTCTCCCTTTCCCCTTTCAAGCAAAGTGGGTTATATCTTTATAGCTCTCTCTTTCTCTTTCCCTTTCTCTCTCCCTCTCCCCTTTCTTTCTATCCCTCCCTCTTGCCTCATACTAGACATAACGCGGACGTTTGGAAGCAAAGTGGATTATATCTCTCTTTCTCTCTCTCTCTCTCTCTCTCTCCATCTCCTCCCTTTTTTTTTCTTCATGTATCGCTCGTCTTCCTCTCTGTTTCACTGTTTTTCTCTCCTATACCTACCTATCTGTAATATCCATCTAACTATCTATCTAGTCGTTATCTGTCTATCTGTCCACCTGTCTACTCACCGCCCTTACATCTGCTCTGCACCAACTTCTGTGGTGTAATGCTTACACTCTTCTCCTATCCTACAGAGGACTTGAGTTCGAGACTCAAGTGGGTGCGGTAATTAAATTGAATATATATATATATATTATATAAATAATAAATTATTATTATATAGGTGTCTTTGCTGGGATGTTGTGTCCTTCTCGCCCTTGGTTAGCCCTGACAGAAAGGGTCGAAGTACACTGTCTTTTTTGTTATAATTGTTATTGGTGGGGGTTGTTTTTCTTTGTTTTTTTTTTTTTTTTTTTTTTTTTTTTGGGGGGGGGGGGGGGGGATCTTATGTACAGGTAGTCTGATTTTTAAAGTAAATTACATTATTGCAAGGGGCTTAAAACGAAAGCCAACAAAGACATCTGTTCTGTCTTGACAGCTTGGTCACGAAATGGCAAATTTCTCCACGCCATAAAAGCCAATGAAATCCCATGGCAGGTGCAGATTCTTGCTCTACCTGAAGGCCAAATATGACCAAAATACTCATGTCATTTGTTTTCCAGCCTCTGTGTCATTCCATAGGAATGTCACTCAAGCTGCAGCATCGGTCAAAAAGAGCAATTAGAAAGATTCTGCTTGATAAACTTGCAAATGAAACAATCTTTCTAATTGCTCTTTTTGACCGAGCGGGGTGGGAAAGTCCCACTTTTGCTCAATATCCAGATATGAGACACGGTATGGGAACAAAAATCAGTGCACTGAGCTTCTAATTACTCAAATTTTCTTTCATCTGCAAAGCAATTTTAACTATAGTTTGAAATATAGAAAGCAGAATCTAGGTGTTGGCGAAACTAATTTTGATACATCTTTACCGTTTTGCTGAAAAAGATCGGCTAGCAAAGAGGTAATGGGTTGTTGTTTTTACTGATATTCGTAAAAATGTTTCTTATCTGTGTCCCGCGGTTTCCACTGGAGTATCTCGGATGTGATCACATCCTCAAAGACTAAATATATGAAGTTACGCTACAAATTTGTTGATAGGTCGTAATGTGTCAAATCGTTAGACTTTATATGTGTTGAAAATTAATTACCCATTCAGATTAGTGTATTAGGATTGTGTATACCCGCTGTTTTGCGGCTAAGCGAAGAGATATGCTATTCAAACAGAGAGAGAGAGAGAAAGACACAGAGAGAGTGGGGGTGCTCACCATGGTTATAAAATGTTTTTGTCTTCCTCGCTGTAAGTGTTTGTGGATTCTTTCTGTTGTGAATATGAGTGCACATGAAATGTGTCTACGTTTTTGCCTTGTTGTAACGACCAAAACGAATTTCTCCCTGCGGTGTGAATTGTCATTTTGTATGACCCGCCTATATGTCGCCCAAGGAAATCTGCTAGGCTTGATCTAGTTTTTGTTTTTTGTAAAGGCTATAGCTATGGCAACTGGACTTAATGCGTGCGTTTCCTCTCCTACATATCAGTTAGCACATCCCTATCCCTAATGACGTAGGTGCTCTAGTTCTAAACTATATGAGTACCTCGGTCTTACATGATATAATATCGTTATGCTGTCTTCTCTTAATGTCGATAAGAACGGAAATGTTATGGAGAAGATTGGGAAAGAAACTTTTTGTTGAAACAGATATTTTGATTTCCTTTTTTATTTCATTCCGCTTGTAACAGTGTATGGTCATTTATCTACCTACCTACCTATCCATCTATCTATCTATCTATCTATCTATCTGTCTATCTATCTATCTATCTATCTATCTATTTATCTATCTATCTATCATTCTATCCATCTATTCATCCATCCATTGTTTTATCTGTCAATCCATCTCTGTACAGTGTATATATTTATCTGTCCACCTATCTCTCTATTCCTCTATGTCTCTATCTCTCTCTCTCTCTATCTATCTATCCATTGTTCTATCTGTCAATTCATCCCTGTACCCTGTATACATTTATCTGTCTATCTATCCATCTGTCCATCAACCAATATCGTATATTACACCTTGAGTCCATGGCTACCGCCATTAGTGAAGTCTATGAAGGTAAGGTCGGCCAACCACTGCCGAAAAAAGGAAAAGGAAGGTGGAGGTTCTGTCATCCATTTGTTTTCTTTGGCTCTACCGGTGCACCGCACTGGGCCGCATGCGTTTTCGGAGGGGAATTTCTTATAGGGTGGGAAGAGAGAGAAAGAGTACCGAGAGCCGAAACTTACCTCTCTTTATGTCGCAAATTTAATGCAAAGTGCATTTATGTGATCCCGCGCCTATGTTCAAAGTCATATGATCACGTGATCACTTCCTACTTCCTTTGACAACAAACATGGAGCCTATCAGACAAGGTCCCGTAGTGTCCGGCTCCACCATGCTATGGTCCAAGCTAAAACGGCAAAAAAGCTGACTTCTCTATGAATAAATACATTCTCAATAACTACCAGATGAAAATAACAAGACATACTAACTTTACAGTGCACAAGCAGACAGAAAATCTCATCAAAATTATTATTAACCTAAAATCTATAAATTAGCTATAAATATTTATTCATATCAACCACCTCATTATTCTAATTTTTTTACTCTTCCGCCTCCTGGCATCACATGAGCTTATCACGTGGTCCCGCGCTTATTCGGGAATGATTGAGCTCTTGCGTTTACATTTTTCTTTCTCTTTCCACTTACTAATCCAGAGCGAAGTTAACCCTCTTTACTTTATATATTATATAAGGTCTTTGGTGGGAAGCGAGTTCGTCATTTTTATAACCTTGATGAGCGCGATCTAGTAGGTAGAAATTCGTGGATTGTTCTGACATTTGGTCGTGTTTTCCTTTCATTGGTTTGAAACCGGTAGCTTCCTCTTAAGGCAATTGCTTTCCTCGGGAAATAGTTGGCCAATGCGAAATTCAATTATGGCCTACTCTCGTGACGTACACATAGGTTGGCGGTTTTTGTTGTCTTTGCGGCGGGTTAATTAATTCCAACAATTAATTGTTTGGCGCACAAGTATTATCTCTTTTTTCTTTTCCGCTTTTCACAGACTTGTTCGCAACCCGGAAGATTTTCACACTCTTGTGCCATAGGTCATGTTTGATATCGTTTGCAATATGGTCTGATGTTAGCCTTTGATCAAAATTTGTTTTGGTCCATGATATAGGTCTTTAACACATTTTACTTCACACCCTCTCTGTTTCCCGAGCGTCCGTCATTGCTGGACTGACCACGTTATGAGCAGAGACATAGAAGGTTCTAGGCCGACGTCTGTGGCGTAGTGGTTAGGCTCTTCGCCTATCATGCAGAGGATTGGAACTCGAGGCCCGATTGGAACAGTTTTTCAATCAAGTGTCATTTTCTTTGCTGGGGTGGGGTGTCCATCTCAGCCCGTGTTGGGCCTGAAAGGCATGGTTGAAGTATTCCGTCTTTTAAAAAACACCATTGTGGGTGCAAAGGGTGTAAAACCAAAACCAACCAACGGAGCTCTTGGGTTCCATTCTAGCCCAGTCGTGGCTCTGTTGTGTTGATAATCAGATTTTGCGTCCCTTGTAATGCTGCAACGTTATTTTTAAAGGGCTTTTTAGACCCTGCCTGGCAGGACCATTGCTGGCTCCCAGCAGTGAGGCGGAAATGCTCGCCCACAATGGGGATCTAACTCGCGACCTCTGCGTTATTGGCGAGAAGGCTAACCATTACACCACAGAGGCCGTTGTACATCACGACAAAGAAAATGTAAAGTAGCAAAGAGTCAACAACGCTATGTGGTAACGTAATAACATCCTAGTGGGAGGGGGAGATATACTATATACCATGTGGTTGCTGCCTGACAAATGAGCATGTCCCCTCATAGGGTCGTGGTTCCCACCTGTAGTTTGCCGCTTGCGCCGACTTCACGTCTGTGAGTTCACCATGGGATAATGCTACGATATGCTGCACCATCTCACCTCATCTCGTGGTCAGAGTAGGCCTGGCCAAGGAATGCTTTTCGGTAACAGAAATCCGAATAATCGATCATTAATGTTTCTACTCGTGAAATCCCATTATTCGAATAAAGCGTTAGTGAACTAGCTTTCTTAGCTTACAGACTAGTTTCGTTCGAGGAAACCAATTTCAAATCCGATTCTCAAAGCGATATTTCACAAAGTAAGTTCGCACGGGTTCGAATACGATTCAGAAATGTGTATTCAAGAGAAGTATTACTATTATCAGGGAGCCAAAAAGAACGTTATTATTTGTTTGTTTGCTTAGGGTATTACGGCTCCATTGACACAATAAGATGTCATTTCGACGCCCCAAAGAGAGTCACAGTTGACGGGAGTTCGATCCGCTCATTTAAAAACATCTCCGTCTCTGTGCGGATGTTGTGCCCATCACAGCCCAAGTCGGTCCTGACAGGCAGGGTCAAAGTAGCCCGCGCCTACAATAACCTTACAATGTTCCAGGATCGTAAAAACAAAACAATACCGGAACGAAAATTACACCACACCGAACCAATATTGACCACCCAGGCTTTTTCTCCCCAAAATTCGCCTTTGTGTGTTTTCTGTTGGCACTGCCCGTGCCTTCTTTCCCTTGTCGTCTTAAGAACTGGTGTCGTGATTCATTAGCGAGATTTCAAGTGTCCCCACTGCACATATTGAACCAGTATGTAAAGCATATTGACTTGTCCGAGGCCAAAGGGTACGGTGACCTTCGCTAATGTCATGCGCACCACGAGGTCAAACTTTCAAGCCCGCATGCGATCTGCTAAACGATGTCAAATCTCGGCGGGTAGGACAACAATGGGTTGCAAAACTCTCCCAGATTCCCCAAGATTTCCATGCCAAGGAGGTTTCGATAAGTGCATTGTTGCCATACGCTGTGACAAAGTCCTGACATGGCAGTCTAATGCAATCTGTGCTGAGAGGCGCAGTTCCTTGTCTGCTGGTTGTGATTTAGAGCAGCCAGGATTTTACTGGCGTTTGTGAGCCCAAGGGGGAGCTTAAAGTGGCCAAACTGGTATGCCAAGTGCTCTCAGTTCTGCTCTGGTCGGGGATATTTCTCTTTGAGGGAACGTGTTACCTAGATCGGCCCTCGTATGCACGAAATTATTTGCACCTAGTGTATGATACACCAGCGTAGATGCTTCACTCAGTAGACGGACTGTTCTAACATAGGTCACAAAACTGTGATGTGTAGCGAGTATTAAGCTCTGAAAAATACTCACGTACGTACTGAACTTGTATGCATTGTGTCTGTGTGTTTACACTGCTGTAGAATGGTGTGTTTTCACTGGTTTGTACTACACCAGGTGCATATAATTTCGTGCATACAGGTGCCGGACCATAAGGTTGTAGAGTGGATAAGATTCTCACGAGTTTCCAGCGCAAGGTTAGAGGGAATGTCCCGAATTCCGGTCATCATAATATGTAATAAAATGCTTCATTACGACCTCCTGCCTGAACATAGCGATCAGACTCCGTCACTGACCGGGTTATATATTTCATGTTAGCTTGTCGCTCTTTTCAGCGAACACCTGACGATAACGACCGATTTTCTCTATGACGACACGGCCGCTCACTCTAGACTTAATCTTGTTGTCCGATGTATCCGAACTGATGGCCATAGAAGCCAGTGTCTGTTTTGTAATGGTATTGCTCTTCGCTTATCACACACAAGACGGGGGTTCGATCCCCATACTGGAGGAACATTCCCGCCTCTACCGGGATGTTTTACCCCTCTCAACATGGGTCGGCCCCGACAAGTAGGGTGGATGAGCCCGCCTTTAAAATGACCTTACAGTGTCGGAAAGGGCCAAAACCAGCCAACTAAATACGGAGCCAAATCTTTCCCTGCCATCTCCTTCACATTTTCCAATCTTTCTTTCACCCCCCCCCCCCCCCTCCCTCTGTCATCCCCACCAATCCCCTTTTACCAAATGACCTATGACCCCGGTGCCACTTCCCGGTGTTGAGGCAATATTGGGTGACAGGTCCCGAGGGTAAGCCAGGTCAGATTTAACTTGAAAGTCGTTTGACCCATTGGTGGACGTCAGCATATACGCCGCTGATAAGACGTTGGGGTGACAGCACGCTATAATAGCTAGGTATGATATGTATATATATGTGCGTTGTAATTCCCTAATCGCGTACGTTCTGAATAAGGAAATCAATTTTCCCCACCACCTTTATTGGACAACTCTCGGAAAATGATCTCATCTAACGGCGTTTCATGCAGAAGACCCGGGTTCAATTCACAAGTGAGGATAACCATCTGCTCCGTTCATCTTTAGGACACTGTCCCTCTCTGACCGGGCTGACCTTGACAAATAGGGCCGAAGTAGTCCTTGTTTTATACGACTTTACAGTGATGCTAGGGGCGTAAAACTTTTTTTTTTAAAATAATAATAATAATAATTTTTAAAAAACAATATGACAAACGGACGCGGTTAACTTTCAAGTGATTTAATACGTGTTACCTTAATTTTAAGTTTGGGCAGTCCGTTTTATGTCTTTTCTGCACATGTTGATGAAACGCGGTTAGGCGTTTACAGAATAACATCTGTGGTATTTTGTCGAATTTGTAGATAAAATATCCGTGTATACCTATGCCTTGGTGTTTGATCGTTTAGTGTGGGGGGGGGGGGGCGTGGTTTTTGTAACCAAAGCTGCCAACTGCAACATGTATGTGTATGTGTCTGTATCTGTGCATGTGTCTTTTCTGTGTGCGTGCGTATGGATATTCTTGCCTGACTATCTTTTTAAAGTGACAAGAGAGAGGAAAGAGTGTGAAAGTGAAAGATAATGAGAGGAGAGAAAGAAAGATAGAGGGGGAAGATTTTTAAAAAGAAGGGGTAGATGACAGAAAGATGGATGGCAGAGTGGGTGGACGGGTGGGTGGATGGATGGATTAAGCGAGAGAGGTATCAGTGTTGAGTTTCCTTCTCAGTTATTGGTACACAGTTTGAAACACGGCCTTTTAAATGTCTCGGTATTTATGGAGAAAAGTGGAACTGATCACCCGATAGGTCAGAATTTGACTTCGCTTGTGCTGGATAGCGCAGTAAATCAGATGTCAAGGGCCATAAACTCCATAAGACAATATAAGCCTGAATGTGGGCCTTCACTTCGCTCTAACTCTAAGTAAGAATCGACGTATGTGGCGTAATGGTAATGCTCCTGGCCTGTCGAACAAAACATAGGTGTTCGATCCCCACGTAGACCGAGCATCCTCGTCCCTTTGCTGCCCCCCCCCCCCCTCTATTGTGTCCCTCTCAGCTCTGGTTGACCCCAACATGCAGGGCCGAAGTAGCCCGCCTCTAATATGGCTTTATAGTGTTACAAAAGCCCTAAGCTCCAAACCAAACCAAAATCTCAAAACTGTAAGACAATAATATATACATTTTGGCCCGTTACTTCACCGTGAGACAATATAAGGCTGTATATTGATTGTTACTTCAGGGCTGTTATGACTCATAGATCTCTCTTAGCGCACAGGAAACGAGGTGGACATTACAACTGACGTCATCACGGGCAATATGGCGGCGGTGCTTAGTGTAGATCTAAGGTATCCACGCCACACAGACGTGCCGGGCGGTTCCTTATCCAACAGGTCCTTGAGAAAAGTTATACGCCATTACATCCACAGAGTTGGAACGTGGACAGATGGCACTTCATTAAGATCACAAACGGGATAGCAGATGAGACCTTTTTTGTGCGGGGGGGGGGGGGGGGGGGGGGT
>JAUKPP010303978.1:0-19202 GCA_032273245.1 Phyllaplysia taylori
ATCCTACCCGGATTCGAACCCGGGACCTTCCCATCTGTAGGCGGGCGCACTACCGCTCGGCCATCGACGCCCCCTGTTTGGTTTAATGCCCCATGCAACACTGTAAGGCCATTTGGGAGGCAGGAACTCCAAATTTTACGTCCATCTCTGATAGGATGGGGAAAGATGTTTGTCCAATGTGGGGATCAAACTTCTGTTCTCTGTATGATAGGTGAAGAGCCTATCCATTACACCAAATGCCAGTGAAACTCAGACAAAAATTCAGTCACTGAGTTGAATGACTACCGGGCGGTGTCGTACCTGGATCATCAGACCATCCTCCACAATGCTGGATTTGGCTCGTAGCCCTGAGCTGGATTTCAAAGCTCCGTTGAACACAACAAAGCTGGCACCCGTCACTGAATCATATCAAGAATGAAACAAATTAATATAAGTTCATACGATTGCATTCACTCTAGTTTCAGTACAATTCTCTTTTTGCATTTCATTTTAAAATTCAAAAATTCCGTTTTCACCTAATTTAATTTTTTTTCTTTTTAAACTTTTGAAAATCTGTGACTAATGAAAACCATAAAAAGCAATCTCAGCTTAGAAAGTAAATCACAATAATAGTAACAAAAAGAAAGAAGAAGAAGGTGCAGACCTCACCAGAGGCAACAGCTAACCCCTATACCCTTTAATCTCTTCAAACACCACACAAAAAGTTAAATTATCATAATCAAGGCAAAAAATCTCGTCTCAAACAATGTTTAACGGACTACTCACCAAGCCTGGGTTTGTTCTGTATGTTGATGGCTTGCGTCTGGTAGTTCCCGTCCTCATTCTGTATACACACCAGGTGTGAGTCCGCCTCAGAGCTGAACGACGAGCCCAGGGCCATCACGTGCTCATTGCTGCTGCGGACTACTTTCATCACCTGGTGACATATCATATAATTGGTTAAATCTCAATATCATTTGTCATAGGCCCCCCATCATTGGTTAAATCTCAATATCATTTATCCTAGGCCCCCCATCATTGGTTGAATCTCAATAACATTTATCATATATTGGCAAAGTGAATGAATTTGATTATATCATTGATAAATTTAAACCAAACTACAAGACAGTGTCACTCACATCTTCATATCTATTGCGGGGGAAACTGATGACAGTCTTCTTGTTCTCCATGTGGATGGTCACGCCTCGTATCTGCGTCAACATGTACTGGTAATTGCGGAAGTCAGCCAGCAGGTTGATGATGGTGTGACCGATCTCAAAGAAGACGGGCTTCCTGTGGCGCACGCTGACCAAAGGGCAGGGGTAATCTGTGCGTGTGGAGGAAATATCCACTGATTCAGACTCAGAGTCAGCTGCAAAATCATCAACGCTATAAGAAGTCGCTCTTACAGGGAGAGAGAAACAAATGAACATAATAAAGTCTATTCAATACTGCATCTTTTTTACAACAAAAAGGACCTTCCTTTGTGGTGGAATTGGAAGGCCATTTGCCTATCATACAGAGGACGGGATTTCAGTCCACAAGTTCAGCGAACATCTATCTCTCTGTTGCCATGTTGTGTCCCTTTCAGGCCGACTTCGCTCCGAAAGGCAGAGTCAAAGTAGGCCGTCTCTAAAATGGCTGTGCAGTATTAAAAGGATCATAAAAAACAAAAGCAACCAAATTAAAAACCAAAAGGAAGAAGTGTAAAATTAGATGAAACTAAGTTGTACACAATGCCAAACTCCTAAAGAAGAGGAAAATGAGGATGGGCAAGATCCATCTGGGAGCAAGATCTGAAGGCTCATCTCAGACAGATAGGGCAAGGTGGAAAAAAAAACCCATACCCTTAACTGTAGTGCAGGAGGTGAGGAAAAAGGTGAAGTCTAAAACTGTGAGCACCAAGGAGTATATTTTAGTTTGGTCTGAAAATCCCAGCTCAATAAGGGCCAGGCATAATATCATCTTGTGCTGAGTCATGAAAAAAAAAAAAAGGAAACGTAGCGCTGCTTTAACATACCAAGTTACTAACTCTGAGATGCCTTCACTAAACTCCTTCAAACTGATTTTAAATGGTTTTAGCCATAAGAAGACCAAGTCCTTTATTTTTCAAGTTTTAAGTGCCACTCTTATTGAGACATCACAAAAAATGACAACTCCAGACTTACCCGGATACCAGTGCAACATTGTCATGCAACTTAAACATTTCACGAATAGATTTGAAGCTCCAGCCAATACTCCTTGGGAACTGGACTGCAAACCTCTTGTAAGAAAATTTAAATGTAAATTACTCTTTTTTCCATGAAAAATACCCAACTTACATCTGTACTCCGCTCCTAGCCTCAGCAACAGACGTATGGGGAACACCTTGGCCCAGGGCACCTCCCACTTCTGCAACAGCAGACCAAACAACGACGGGGGCTCCGGCAAGGTCAGTTTGTTCAAGCACTGGAATGTGGGCTGCAGGAAGAGAAAGCCGCCGTACTCACGGCTGCCCAGGAACTCCCGCTGCACAATGGTGTGGCCCATGTTGCGCACAAAATTCCCTGAAATAAATGTAAAAAATAATTGTTTAACAGCTTGGTTCGGGTTACAACACCAACTACAGTTTGTTGAGATTTTTTGTTACTATCGACACAGTAAGGTGGTTGTTTGGGGTTTTACGGCTCCATCGATGCTATAAGGTCTTTTCGGCGCAAAGAAATCGTTTGAGTTTTACTATGTTGGCAAAAACACTAACAAGATAAAATCAAGAGATGTTCTATAAATAAAATTTGTTGTGCTTTCATACCAAGTTAGTTTTTCTTCCAGCATGGCAACTAATTGTTTGAAGGTTTTGAAACAGCTTGGAAAATGCAAATATCCCCCTAAGAGTTGTTAAAAAAAAGAATCATGTGAGCAATCAAAAGGACTATGAGACTAACATTTAAACAGGACAAATTTATGAATTGATGATAATATCGTTTCATGATTGGTAAACATGGCATCACTTTTAAACATGTTATTTTCTTCTTTTTAAAAAAAAAAATGACATCAGCACCTTTCAGAGCCTCTTCATAGATGAAGTGAAGGTGCAGGAAAATGTCCCTCGGTGGCTTCAAGCAATCGCTGGCCACCTCCTCCTCCAACAGCTCCAACAAGATGACGATCTCACTCTGTCCGGCCGTACACATGCCGCGGGTCACAAAGCTCCAGCATACACGACTCACACAGCAGTCCACTGCAGACAAAATAAATGTTGCCTCAGTCTATGTTACAATGTAGGATACCATGGAAGTACAAAATATTAGAAAAATGGCCTGGCACTTTGAAAAGATGTTAAATCCCAAAAACAGGATCTGGACTATGATGTGGGGAATTACGTAATGGGTTTATCCCATAAAGGCCCAAGTAAGCACCAAGACGGTAACTAACTAAATAAATTTGCATGTTATTTCCCCCACTGCTCAATTACAGCAGTCAACTAACACAAAACCTTCATCATGAATAATGTCTTGCAAATCTGTCCAAAATGAGTCCAACATTGCAGTTCCTGAAATACAGAAAAAGCTATGTTGTTGAGTCAATTTGGGTGTTAAGAAGTCCAATTTCTTTTTCATTGGTGTACCTGAAACTGTCGTCAGATCTATTTACTTCTTCTCTTTATTATCTCTAGGTTTTGTGGAAGTATTGATAATTCTCCAATAAAAACACACAAGATTAAAGATTTCTACAACAAAATAACTTGGGAATAAATTTTTAATATGCCCCCCTGAAAACCTCAACAAACTCCACCCAAAAAGACACATTTGTTTAAAATGTAGTTGTTTATAGAGGCGCCAGGATCTTTGGCTGTTTTAGCCAGACTACATTTGCCACCATAGCCAAACAACATCAAAAAGCTTGTTTTGTGGAGGTTATTCGCACTATAAGGACATTACAGTACAAAAAGGACTAAACAATTTGTTGAAAGACGTGCATACACTATTCGAATAGAATAATTATCATACTAAGATGAAGCTTAACAATAAAGGTTAAGAACTGTCAAAAACTTACAATTGATGATCTTGACGGCAACAGAGAGATTTTTATTCACAGCGAATGATATAGCAGGTCCACTCTCAGCTGAAAAGGAGTGATGTCAACCTTTAGTATTGTTAAAGCCTCATTTATTATCACAACATTGCAAAAGCATATAATGATATAATACAAGAAGGGCCTTACATGAAGTAAATAGCAAAGATCAGCATCATCACAAATGTTTCTGGAATATTTCTTCAACTGCTGTATCTTATCAGTTAGTTTTTTGTAGGTTTACAGCACTATCGACATCATAAGGTCATTCAGTGCCAGGAAGTAGATTAAGACAACATGTAACATAAGCAGGAAAACCCCCAGATTGGCCGCACGTGGGATTGAACTCGGGTATTTTACTTGACAGGCGAAAAGCCTACCCATAACACCACAGATGCTAGATATCAATAGTTGGGCCCATGCCAAAATCCAATGCAAGGAGAAACAAAAGAAAAAAACCTCCGTCCTACCCACATAACAGATATAACACAGAAGCACAAATAGTTATTTTGGTAGGTTCCATCGATGTTCGCTTCCTGAAATCTGCCACCTTATTTTTTTGTATGCGACACCTGCCGATGCAAAACAAAATAAATGCGCTACTCACTGCTCAGCCTTTCTTTAAAAAAGCAAAACACCTATTCGACAAATTTCGAGTAAAAGAAGAACAAATTCAAATAAACATAACACTTTCTCATGTAGAGATGCCATTTATATTGAAAGTATAAGTAGTGACATCACTGTATAGGGATTGTATTTCTGTATTATATGTTCTGTGGTTATTTTAGAGACTGAGGGTACAACAAAAGAAAATGGCAGACACTAGTAGAAGTCGAAACCTTTTTTGTGACATTACTGTAAAGGGATTGCACTTCTGTATCATATTTATTCAGTGGTCCTACCTCTGTAGTCAGCTGTGTAGTCCAACTGGTTCAACATGTCATCTGTCTCTACAAAACCTGCAAGTGGAAGACAGCGCAAAAATGTTAATTGTCTGTTTATTTAGTCAAGGTTTTACACCACCATCAACATAACAAAGTCATTAAAGTGCCAGGAAGTAGGTAAAGACAATAAGAACATAAAAAAATAAGTAAAAGAAGCTGACCACATCAGGTGTTCCTGAAGTTGGTCTAAGGGAATAGATCCATTCCTCTAGCAAAGATGACAAATTACCAGAATAAATTGTCAGATGTTACTGAAGTTGGTCTAAGGCTATGAATCTACTCCTCTCACAAAGGCGACAGATATACCAGAATAAAGATAATGTACACCTTACTACTGACCTGTTTCATCTTGAATAATATACAGTGGTGGTAGACCTTCATCAGGGACTAGACACGGGCTCCTCAACAGACTTTCTTCTCGGATTTTCTTCCCTGTGTTTGTGCCTAAGAATATTTTGACACAAAAATTTTACACAAACAGATAAAACTACAAGTGAAATATGCATTCTGAGCACTGGCATCAAGATTTGTGCCATATAGCATAATATATATAGGGATGGGACTATTTCGTTTTTTATACAAAGGGAGCAACTTTTCCCCAGAATGCAGGCTTAAATGGCCTTTTTGTGCTCTATGAAATAAGATAAGATAAGATAATCTTTATCTTATTTATGTGCTTTCCATACAAAAACTATTTTTTTAAAAACACAGAAATGGGGAAAAATATGCAAGGACCCTATCCATGAATGTAGCATAATTTTGAAGAAATTCTCAGAATCTTTGACCCTCGAGGATTAAAACTAAACCTGAATTTAGGATAAATTGTGAGTACTCCATCCTTGATTATAAAGTGAAGTGTATCTGTCACCTCTCTGAAGTCATTATTCTGTCTCAACTTAATCCATCAAAATTTCTCTGCTGCAATAAGAACCTATCCACTTGAAGACTCACTTGGAGAAGTCACTGCTTTCTTCGCAGCTTTTCTCCTCCGTGACCTTGACTGGTCCGGGCCGTCCAGCTCAGTGAGGTCACCACCAGGTCGGATGCCATCAGAAAACATGACCTGCTTCGGTTCACCTGACCGGCGCTGACTTCCTGATATGAGCAGAGAAAAAGAAACATTGTGTGAAACTACAGTGGTATTGATGAAATGAAATTAAAGTCTACAATTTTTAATGCATAAAATGTGCTTGAAAATTAACAAAGCTGGTGACTTTCCAATGAGGAATCTAAAACTTAAATTCTAAGAAGAATCTTTACTCGATTAATACTTTATCCCATGTTATTTTTATGAATGCAAACTGCCCAAAAATTTTAAAGGTTTGAATTCTGTGCATATTCAGTCTTCAGCCTATGACACGGATGCATGGCGTTTCGTGAAAAGATTGTATATAGCATCCTTTTATATTTATATTGTATGGAGATGGGCACAGATGGTTGCAAAGTCCTGAACTTTGACAACAAGAGCCAGAATATAAAGTAAACAAGGAATAAAACCCGATTGTGAAGACAATCTCAAAATTTTTTGTCCTGGTGAACTGAAACAAACCAACCCCAAACTACCCTTGATAGTAGAAAAAGAATAGCTACATTTCACATTGATCCACAATATTAACACAGCCAAATCTCTGACATAAAGAAAATCAGTACATGTTGATAAGCCACCCATTTAAAAAAGGCCGGGAAATAGCAGTTCTATGAAGCAAGGCATGCAGTCTTTAGAAAAGAAATCCACAAAAGAAAAACACCTATTTGGACATGGACTTAGGTAAATATAATTTATATGAACCAGATTAAATTCACACAATTGCTGGTTGCACACAACAATCAGTCCAGAAACATCTATAAAGGAACAGGGGAAAAAATAAACATGTCACAAACTTTGTTAAAAATCAGTTAACCCATAAAGTGGACTGAAAATTCTATCCCAATCTAACCTTCAATTAAAAAAACAACAACATGTGCCTAAAAAAACATGTGCCTCGCATTTGGCAGTCTTTTAAAATACATGTACCCACTTTCTAGATCTCTTTTCTCATGGTCAGAAGTGAATGGCAATTATCTCTAATATGCATGATGTGACACAACTTTTTTCCCCCTGTGGTCTAAGTATGTGTTATGCCCAGTAAAAATAAGGCCGCCAGTCGGCAGCATTTGGGTCAAACAAAGATGTTGGTATTCCTTTTTATTTGGTGGAAAATACTAATTGATATTTCACTTAGGCACTGAAATTTACTCGTCAAAAGTAACAAGCATCGCAACCAAATGGGGGGATTGAAGAAGTTGAGAAAAATGGTTTTAGAATTAGATCATTTTTTCCAAGCAGTCACAGATGATGTTCCATAGATATATGAGAAGGAATGAGGAGGCTGAATTTTCCCCGTATATTCAAAATGAAAAACTTTTGAGAAATCCAAAGATTCAGATTTTGCATTTAAACAAAATTATTTCTGAAATACCTATCATGACTTTACAGGGCTTCTTCTAGACTGTAGGATGTGCACAAAGATACTCATTTGTACTAAACGTGAGACATTGTGTGTTGAAGAAGACTCAACTTTCCATCACACACAGCCCTTTAAAGTACTTTCCCTCCCTGGGACAAGACACCACTATGCTTGCTTTATATATGTTGAGAAGAAAAAAGCACAAAGCTAGGTAAGAACCAGAGAAAAATATTTTATCTATTTAGATTAAGGAATTTTTGTCCCGAGCAATGGCCAAAGAGTGAAATGAACCAGAGAAAAATGTTTCACCTATTTAGATTAGGGAATATTTGTCAAGAGCAATGGTCAACAAGGATAACCATACATTGGCCTACATTTAGAAAGAATATATCTTCTCATTAGATCACAAAGGTCATTGCCCTTACATCTGCCTTTTTGTTTATTTGGTTGAGGTTTTACTGTACTGTGAAATAATTAGTCAATGGCGATACATAGAGACAAGAAGAAGGAGCAGCAACCACCTGTCTCTTTTATCTAATCAGTAGGTTCCACATGGCAAAACAAAAACAAAAACAAGTGTCATGCAAACAGTCAAGTTGCATTTTGACCATATGGAGTTATTGGTATCATAAAAACGAACACTTACTTGTTGCCCCTTCAAATAGTGAGTAAATATGTTGCTAGCTCAGCTCAATTCACGTTTGGTTTGGTTTTTAGTTTTGGGTCCCTTGCAACACTATACGGTAATTTTAAAGATGGGCTACACCGACCCTGCCTGTCAGGGCCAAGAGAGACATGTCCCAGCAGAGAGATGCATATGTTCATCCTCAAACTAGATTAAACTCAGGTCTTCTGTGTGATACGCAAAGAGCCTAAACATTACACCAAAGACGCTGCTGCTCTAAATTATCTAGTGCCAAGACTCAATTGTTCAATGTTCTCAACCACATTCAGTCATTCCCAATCAGAATAAGGAAAGGGGAGAAAAATGCCTTTGTTGTTGCTAAACCAGTAGCCTTTGAGTGTGTCCCCTTCAACCCAATGTCATGTGGTAGTTGCTCTCTTCTGTTAAGGGCTTTTATGTTGTCAGAGTGGTTCACCTTATTCATGAGTTCATAGACATTTCTTTTTATATATGTTATCCCTCTACAAGACGACAACCTGTCTAAAATGACCTCTTTTTTCTCGATGATAGGTGGTCGTCTTGGTTAAGTTTGACTGTAAAATAATATATCACAATACATTCAAAAACTGCAAAACAAAAAAAACTTTAAAACACTCAAAATTATTTTAGTGGCTTTTTCTCTAATTCAGGATCAAAGACTCAAGACACGTTTAGAAATATTGCAAGACATATAAGAGAAACTTTAAAAAACATTATTATACACACAAAGTTTGCTACAGAAAGAAGCCATTGGTATGTGAAGAGGTCACATGAGTGTACTCGATTGTACCTTGCATCAATTTCCCACACAAACAAAAACAACAACAAAAAGAGGCCCAGGCATGTAATTTTTGCAATTACAACTGTGATATCCATGTTGACTCTAGGTTATCGATGTCCTGATTTATCTTTACATTGTTCTTTGTTTTTCTCTATTGTTGAGCAAAAGAAAAGGAGAGACAACGAGGAAGACGAATAGGAGAACTTTTGACTTCTTGAGGTAATCTCACCATATCTTTGCATTGTCACAATCTTAGAGAATAGATTTGAGCATATTATCAAAGCAGAACACTCCATGAGCATAAGTGCAAAGGGGTAAGGGAAAAATAGGAATGGCAAAAGTCTGGACAAAGGTGAGAAGAAAAAGGATAAAACAGATACAGTCGATTGCTGTTAGAACAGGCCCTGAATGCCTTGAATCAGCAAGGACCCTGATACAACGGGGATTTTCTACAGACTCCTTCTATTTTTCATCTCTCTTGTTTGTAAAGGTTTCACAGCACTATTGACACTATAAGTTCATTCCAGCCCCAGGAAGTGGACATTAGGAGACTAGTCACACTTAGAAAGAAGTAGAAGGAGCAGACCCCACCAGAGCACCTGCCAACTACCCACTCTGTCTCTTATTATCCAGAGGGATAATACTCTGGTCTTACTTTTCACTGTCATACATCAGGCTTTTGACTGTACCTTCAGGAAATACAGTAGTCTCCACCTAAGACCCCATCGCTTTTGGTCCCGGTTCGCTAATTTCCCGCAGTTTTAAGAAAACAAATTTTTACTATGTAAAAGTCGCCTCTAAGGCCCTGCTTTGAAAGGACTAAGATGCCTAAGGTCCCGCATTTCATGAAATATTTTACTAAACAGAAGCCCAGGTCCATGCGCAATCATCGTTCGCATTACTGTCCTTGACAAAACTAGTCACGTGAATATCAAAACTCTGTTGTTATGCTCAATGAGAAGGAGAGTAGGGATAGGCTACAACATCTGCCCCGACGGGATTACAGGAAGGTATGAAATAGTCCTAGCCAAGTTATCCCAAGTCTTCCCCTTGGTGATTCCGGTAGGGTTCTGTTCACCTGAGGTCCCGCAGTTTCATTGCTCCAAAGGATCTGGACTTTAGGCGTAGCCTACTGTACTATGCTTAAACAGTAAAACATGACTTTTTTTTGCCAAAGTTTTACAGCATTATCAACACAGTGGCATCACTTCAGAACCAGGGAGTAGACTAGGACAAGACAAACACAAAGAAAGCAGAAGAGATGACACAAACTCAAACCACATCAGAGCACCTGCAAACCACCTACAATTTCAAACCTTCGAAAACAAATGCAATGTTATCACCAGATTCACTTAAGTAAATGCTTAAAATTACAGTTGAACCTGCTCAAGCGACCTCCTGCACAAACAACCCCTTTCCTTCCATCGACTCCCAAATAATATTTTTTCCTAATAATATTATCCCTCTCAAAGACGACCAGCTGTCTACAGCGACCACTTTTCCCCTGACATTAGGCAGATTTGACTGTACAAACATCAAAGTGTGCAATGCAAGACAGTTCGAAGTATTTTCAATAAAATACAAAATGGCACATACACAATTCATCAGTGTAATTATCTGAACACGTAATTCTGTTCTTTTAATTGTGGACTTACGTGTTAAGAGAATTACACCGGCATGAATACAAACACAAACACAAACGTACACACAACATAATTATGCACACTGTAAATGCACAGGCATGCAAGTTACAGTAAGCTACAGCAGTGACACAAATAAGCTGATTCTCAGAGGGAGAAATGGAATAAAGAGAAAGACATGAAATGAATCAACAAAAAAGAAGGCTGCAGTGAAACCTCAATATAACGCACTCTTTTCAAATCTGTGACTTACAATTCTGTAATTACGGTAGATTATATCCAAACATAATGTAATGCACTTATTTGGGACCTATATTTTCAAAATCAGTAGCTACGGTAGGTCATATCCAAACATGAGCATAGATATATATATAAAGTAATGCCAATCCTTAAGCCCGGGGATAGAATGCTGACAGAAATGTGATGGGAACAGCAAGAGCACACCAGACCTTTGAGAGTGGTCATTGATGGCTGATACTCTAGGCATCAATAAAGTTACATCCTACATTGCTCTTGTCCTGTACTGGAGACACATATTGAGCTCAATCGTGCACTGTATGGAGGAAGATGTGAAGAAACTAATGCGATGTCTTTTCTTTTCTAATCAATGAAAAAGATCCCTTGCTAAATACCACTTGACATATCATCTCAACACACGGGTGTGAAAAAATTAAAGTTGTAAGCAAAGAAAGTATATATTCTACTCTACCTCCAACTAAGTATCTATTGAGGTGTCCACTGAAGGATGCTCATGCTTCACACAACAAATAGAGAGGTAAACGGACAAAGGTCACAACAACGGCTCTCTAACTGACCTGAAGTTTTGAGCACGCCGGTTGGGACCATGACCGTGGGCGGGCTGCCCGGGTGGCAAGCTTGCTGGCTGGGGGGGACTTTAGAGCAGTACTCATTGGGCTTGTTAGGGTTAGGAGAGCGGGGGGCCGCACTGCTGCTGTGGGCTGCAACAAGGAACAGGCAACAGGGGGCCGATGTAGAAGGAAGCAGACCAGAGGGGATGAGCATGAGGAGGGCGATCTAGTTCTTCTTTGTACTATCTCCAAAGTTTTGTGTGGCAAATGTGCGGGGTATTTTTACTTTTCAACAATGAGTTGAAGTTACATTCCTGCTTGCAAAAGTTTTGAGAGAGTACAAAAGAGAACTAAGCAGACTATGAGGATGATGATGAAGGTGATGACGATAATGATGACTACATATTGTGGGTTTTTTAAAATAAATATTTACTGCCCTGATTCCTTTTTTTAAATTCATACAGTTTAATAAGAATGACAATTTTCCCTTACTATGATATTACTAGGTAAGGAAGCATTACTATACCAAAACGGTAAGTCTTTCAAATATTTATTTGAGATGTTCTAAAGTATAATTTTAACTCAACTAGATTCTTTCTTTCACAGTGATAAACATCGATGACATCTCCTAAAGAGTACAGTTTCTGGCATGATGTGCACAATACAGAAGTATATCCTGTTTCAGATAAGAATATGGTCTTGTGTAGAAATTGGTTTTAACTGTAAGATATCATTTACCTTCTCCCTCCCACTTCATTTCAGGAACAGGTTTTAACATGACGTTGTGCATACTTCTCTGGCAACTATCTTATTTTCATTGTAACAGAGCACAAAGTTTATGACAGAGGGTAAGAGTCATCACTACACTATCATACAAATAAGAAAAATATTTTCATCTCCTTTCCAATAAATAACACAGGTTAAATCTACCTGTCTGTTCTAATATTTCTATAAAAAACTGAAAATATGAGGCTTCAATGGACCTTAATGAACTGTGATTACAAGACAAAGAGGAAAAGAAGAAAAGCCAAGACTTGCATGCGAAATAGGAAAATAAGGAAACAAAAATGAAAATCAAACCCCATCAGACATGGTTTCAAGCCAAAGGATTCGACATTCTATAAAAAGTAATTACAGAAACTGAGAAGGTCAGGGATGCGGAACTAAACTTGGGGACTGAAGTTTAACAATTTTTCAAGTTCATTATTGAGGTTTTACGGCACAATCGACACTGTAAGGTCATTTCCGTGCCAGGAAGTAGTAGCAGATTAGGACAGTAAAAAGAAGTAGCACAGGAGCAGACCACTTGTAAACCATTGGCAATTTTCCCACACGATAATAGGAAATTTAAGATACCGAAATGAGAAATAGGTCTCTATCAAGTCTATTTTTGCTCACAATCACAACAACTTAGAAGATGCAATTTGAGAACTGTCTTTGAGGATGTTAGATAGAGTGGAGTATTAAGAACTGAAGACAGGGCGAGATGGAAGCACATAGAAAGCAGCTTGATGCAAGTATGCTGTGGTAAGGAAATCATAAGACAGAAGGACGGCAGAAACTTCATAGCTAACAGTTCATCACATGGGCAAAGGGTACAAACCACCATACATATATCACAGATTCAGTAAAACATCACTGCCCTCTAGATGGTGTAGAATTTCAGCACATGAATCTACTACAATCCTGCTTTACTGTCTTTTAATGAAATTATTGATAAAAAAAACAACTACATTCATTACACTTTCCATCTTTGTAACCAATTTTCAAAAGTGTGTAACTAGTATAAGATTGTGCACAGCAATATGACTGAGACACAGAACAAAACTTTTCACAAAACAAAAAATCGAACAGAAAAATCTCCCAGGATTTTAGCACAGTTCACATGACATAAATTACAAAACTGAATTAATCCCTTCACAGTGTGCTGGAGGAACAAACCCATGACATCTACATTATATTTGCTGAACTGAAGATGTTACATTTTTACTTATTTGTGAATTGCAGACAGAGTTTTAGTCCTTAATTCCTTATACTATGAAGCCAAAAAAAGTATGAGTGAGCCCATATTCTGTTACCTGCACTGATCTGGTCATGGCATTCCACACAGACGCGAGCCTCTTTGTTCTCCATATAGGGCAGCAGAGCTTTCTGACTGCAGCAAGTGGCACACAGAACCTGGGCATGAAAACACAAAAATGTTTTTGTTTTGTTCTACTGGAGTGTAGCACTATCAAATCAGTGTTTGTGGCTGAGCAGCAAAACGCTCATCTACAAATGTGAAGGCCTCAGGTTCAAAACCTATGAGGTTCAACGGGATTTTCAAAAAGGCTTTCATGGCTTCAACCTCCATTGGAGATAGATATAAAAATTGGAGGTCCTGCCTAATAACTTTACAGTGTTGCAAGGGATTAAAAAACAAAAATACCTCCAATGGGCCCTATAGACACTGAAAGGAAATAGATTCAGACAATTGTAATACTTGGAAAGAAGTAAAAGAGACAGACCGTACAAAAGCACCCCTTCTATCATCTGCTTGTTTCTTTGGGTTTAACATTCCTTTTAACACTCAGATTTATGTGCATATATCAGCAATGGTGAACACAAAGACAAGTTAAAATGCTGTCCCACATGAACACAAGATGTAACACAACCCTAATGTCCCACCCAGGCAGAGTACACTGAGACTTGGCAGACCAGTCTTTGCATTATTCATATTGTCAGACTCATGGCTTGGTGTTTGGTTTTACCCTTATAACAATATAGGGTCACTTTAGAGATGGGCTACTTCAACCCTGTATGTCGAGGCCAATCCAGCCTCAGAGGGACAAGGGACAAAACATCCTAACAGAGAGCTGAATACATTCATCCAACATGGGGATTGAACTACTGCCTTTACATGATAAAAGATTAGTATAACTACAGACGCAATCCAGACTTGTGATGAGACAGACAGAATTTCATTCTTCTTTTTTTGGGGACGGGGGGTTATTGAACCCACGATAGAAAAATTACTAAGTAAGAAATTCTCCAGATTTTCAACTAAGTTTCAAAATAAAAATCCTGCAGTTATGTATATACACACACAAAAAGTGCTACAAAACTACCACTACTAGTACATACATACAGTCACATAAGAGTTCCCTGAATCTATTACTAAAACAAAGACACACACACACACATCCATCCACACACACACACACACACACACAATACATCAAAACACACCCACACACCTTGCCACATGCCCTGCAGTGGTGCCGCCTTTTCCACATTGTAAACTTGGCCTGACACAACATACAAGCCGGCGCATCCGAGTCTGGAATCCAGAAAGGCGCCACGCTCCCGATATCGCTGTGCATGATGGAGGCTGACGTGGCGGCCTGGCTAGCCTCACCCTGACCCAGTCCCTCTGTGCCCCAGGCTGCTCCTGCCGCCCTCTGTCTCTCATCCTCCTCCTCTCCTGGCCCACTTTCAAAGGGCTCTGCGTCTGGTGGTGCTTCTGATGCCACATGAGGCTGACCATCTGAAGTGGAGGTATCAGTCATTTTATTTCACACACAAACATGTAAAAAAAAATTTATATACATGTATTTATCTATAAGAAAAGTGAAAGAAGGATCTTATCAAACTGTGCATCAATCAGGAGGATATTTAGCACACAAACACATAAAGAAACAATAATAAAAATAATAATATAAAAGAAAACTGAAATAAAGGATCTCATTCAAGTGTACAGTAGTCTGGCCAATTATTGCTAAATAACAAAAATCATAAAACAAGAGACAAGCTTGGACAGATTAGACTGCTTGTCACAAAATGAAAGCAGACTATACACACTCAAACAAAACAATACAACAAAGATACGACTGACTCATAGACAAAAAGATCACAATGATTAAGATATCTGCAAGATTTTTTTAGTTGGGGTAAAAGAATTGGAATGACAATATAGGCCGCAATTACTACAGCTCACTCAATCAAATTATTCTGCATATGTTTATAGTATAATGAGGTGCATTTTTCTACAGGAACATGGTGGTTTTTACAAACAAAATTTTGCTACAAAATTCAAACAAATTAAACTTAGTATTGTACATCTACCCACCCCCCTTTCTACACACACACAAATTATATTCTTCATTAAAAATAAAACCATCTAACATGAGATTTATAGCTGAGGCTTTACAACAGTATCGACACTGTAAGATAATTTCAATGTCAGGAAATAGATGTAGACTTGAGAAGAAGCAGATAGAGTACCTACCAACTACCTGCTTTTTAATGCAACACACTGGTACTGGTAGAGACTGTAAAGTCTGTAACATCATCTTTACTTCTCCCACCTCCCTTCCAAAGATACGTACACCTAAAAAAATAAACCTTTTATGAGCTGTGAACAATGGCCAATCCAAAACAAACTAATAATAGAGATACATCACACGAAGAGAGAAATACAGCCAGCGTCCTACCTCCTGCCCGCTCCATGTCCTCATCATTCTCCCCACCACTGTCCACATTAAACTCAGGTCGTGCTGGAAGATTCAGTGTTGTCGGCCTCTTCATGCGAGCAACACCACCATTTTGTCCTGAAACACCGACGTTGCCAGACGCAGAATGAGGGTCTTCTGCTGATACATCCTGTGCGGGTTCAGATGTTGTGGTAAACCCATTGTTCTCAGAGGGTTGTGGGTACTCATCCGAAGGTGAGGGAGCACTGTTGGCAAACATTCTTTGTCTTGCCTCTGCTGAGAGTTCTACAGAAGACGGAGGGGGAATGAATGGAGCATCCTGCTCTACTTCACCTGACAGAGTCACATTGGGGAACTGAGCTCCTGCATCGGGCAAGAATTTCGTTGTTTTTGGCTGGTTGCTGTTGTACATTAAAGTTTCTGGAGCTTCCCCGAAATCTGAATGTTTTACAACTGAGGGGGACTCCAAATTGACCTTAGACAAACCGTGCAGGCTGTTAGGTCGGTTTTTCTTGATAAATGCTGGGTCTTTTGGTCTCGCACCAATTCCCATACATGGAGTTGGGCTTCCCTTGTCTGCTGCACTCATGCTTGAATATGATGAAGGCATAACCGCCTCCTGCGGCGATGGAGTTGACCTAGGCATGTTGCTCTTCCCAGTTTCTGAGCCAAGTTTAGAATGACCCTGGGTGACATCAGGATGAGCATGACTAGATACTACTGGCTCACCTTCTTTCTGTGTCTGCATTCCTGGGTGCAAATTGTGTTTCACCATATTCTGTTGGTTTTGTACGACCTCATCAAGTACTCTCTCAATCTCCATCTTCCCTTGAATCAGGGACTCACCGATGCTGACAGCAGTCGAGGGAGACATTTCTTCCTTCACTTTCTCATCCAGAATTGACTCAATCTCCATTTTTCCTTGTGAAAGCGAATTATACACTGTGTCTCTATCACTGGTGCTGGAAGAATCGCCTGCACTATTGATTTTGCTGGTACTCACATTAAAATCTGGAACTTTCTCTGACTGTGGATGAACTCCGAGATCTGCTACTAAATCTGGATTTTGTGAATGTGATACCGTGTCAACATCAGTGGCAGATGCGACTTTTGAGGAAAAGCTTTCTACAGGTATCATTGAATCTGCCTCCCTCATTTCGTCAGCAATACTGCGAGTTTTGACTCCGGGGTTTTGACTTGAATCAGTCTGGATGTCGGATAGAGATGAAGCAACGTTACTGTCCTGAGCCATTGTTTGGCCGGTGCTACTGCTATCAGCAGTCTTAGAAGAACTGAATTCATCCATTGAGCCGCCGTCTAGTTCATTCAGGTACATATTCAGCTCATTGTCATCCAAATCTTCATCCACTGGATCGTGGAAACCGACAGATTGTTCCGACACTGGAAACGATTTCCCTGAAGGAAATCCGTTCACTTTTTCTCCACTATTCACACTGTCAGAAATTATTTCTGGTTTTCTCAAAGCATGGTTCACATCGTCGTTTGAGGTAGGAGCTCCTTGCTGTCCCAATGAACCATGAGCATCCCCGTTTTGATAGGAGGGTTGTGGAGAGGAGAGGTGAGGCGATGACAATTGCACAGCTTCCCCTGAACCGGGTATAAGGTTTTCAGAATCCACGCTCGCATAAATCGGGCTGTGACTCTGATCAGTATCACTTTCTGTTTTCACATTTGAAGAGTTTGAGACCGTAGTGTCCCCGTGGCCATCAACAAGAATATCTGAGCGAGGAAAGGGCAAGGACATCAGCTCTTGTTCACTGGCTGGAGAAAGCGCGTCGGTCTGCACCTCCATAGACTGTGAGGCAATCGTGCCCTTGTGCTCTGACGTACTCCTCTTGAGCACATTCTTCACCACAATGTCCTGCCCACTGATGGAGGTAAGGCTTGTCACTATCTCACTTTTATTCTTCCCAACCTTATCTGCAGGTAGAGAGTCAAATCCATTACGGGAAATGCTATCAAGTTGCGGGTCCTGGATAAAGCCAAGCTTGCTGTGTGAAAATCCCTCAAAGGGATCGTCGTAGGAGATGTTGGTGTGTGGTTCGCGACTGGGCGGACCATCCGCTGACAAGCCGCTGTTGGTAGAGGAGAATGCTTCCTCCTCAGGCTGCAAGGAGGCCCAGTCCTGCTCCTGGTGCTTCTGCAGAAACTCAACGTAACCGCTTGGCTTCAGCTCCTGTCCGGGCACAATGGACAGCGCTGCTTTTTCTGAAACATACAATAATAAATTGTAGATTGTTTCGTTTCTCACTACATTTTTTTAATAAACAGAACATTATAAAAACATACTCTGAGATCTAATTTTTGTCATAAGATAAAACTAACAGGTTGCAAATAAGAACAACTTTTCAAATTCATGAAGCATAGAAAATAAACTAAAACAGGGCTAAGATATTTACTTCATTTAGTTTTTGTTTGCAGACCCTCTCGATTAAAGAAAGACCACAACAAGAATTTCCTTCAAGAATAGATTTGTAAAAAAGAAGAAAAACCTACAGACACTCATCTATTCTTTGGCCTCTAATGTTAAGTATCAAAAGACAATTCTAAAAGATAAACTTTTATTCTTTGATAATGATACTATGAAAATAGTATAATAGTATCCAAAGACATGATAATTAATACAACATACAATATCCCTTTGAAATGCTTAAAGACATGGAGGAGAGTGTCTGCGGAGATTCTAAGAATGCCTACATCCTGAGTTTAATTCATGGTATGACCAAGAATTTTTTGGAGGACCAGCATTTCAACTGCTTTACCCCGTCTATTTTGGAGATGGATGATAAAAGTCAGCTCTCACATTTTTACAGTGTTAAGGAAAAAAAAAAGGAAACGAAAAATATAAAAAAAAGAAAGAAAGATAATATGCATAACTCTCACTTTGTAACATGTTTTTAAAAAATAAGCAGCAGAGTAAAGTCTATTCTGTGGGTTTTTTTCATCTTAAATTTGTAAAAGATACTAGTAGAATTTTTTTTTTAATGGCAGTACAAAAAAGTTCAAGATGAAATTTAAAAGTAAAATAGTATTTTCACATTCAGGAAGAGACAAAAAATAAAAGGAAAAAACTTAACATGCGTACCTTCTTCTTCAAACTCATCTAAAACTTTGTCAAGGTCAACAAAGTCCATCATGCACTGGTATCAAGGAATGAAAGCTGGAAAGAAACAAAATTGTTACAAAAGAAATAAATAAATAGGGAGACAATGTACAAAGTTTTTATTTAGGAAACGAACAACAAAAGGCACAATTTCATAGACAAATTCAACACCCTTCTTGATTTAAATGTGGGACTATTTTTTCAGTCTAAAATATATATATATTTTAGAACATGGGGGTGAATGTGTCACCCTACAGACTAAACTATACAAGCTACAGACTTTAAAAAA
>JAUKPP010304088.1:0-19199 GCA_032273245.1 Phyllaplysia taylori
GGTCCGCTGTGCCCCGTGGTCCGCTGTGCCCCGTGGTCCGCTGTGCCCCGTGGTCCGCTGTGCCCCGTGGTCCGCTGTGCCCCGTGGTCCACTGTGCCCCGTGGTCCGCTGTGCCCCGTGGTCCGCTGTGCCCCGTACTGTGCCCCACCCTCCCATATCTACGTTTAATTCATCGTGGCCTAATCACTGTGATTGGGTCACTGGATTCCGTTAGATAAATCTGATTGAATCTAGGAAAACGTGCCGCATGTCGAGGGCCTTGAAGTTGAGACACAGCCCAAAATGTGTGATGACCCCTTACCTGGCCCAAAATCTGAATTTTATAGTCATAGATTCTACAACAATTTTTGTATTTGTGGCTCAAAGGATTTTGTATAAATCGGTCGGGAAATATTTAATTTCAATTGAAATTTCAACCCACCTAGATCTAAAATTCAGCCATCAAGATCAAGAAAGAGGGAAATAAGCCTTCACTTCTGAAGCTCTTTACACAGTGTTTCACTCCAGTAATTCCCTACTATTTTATTTCTGTTCTTTGCTATAAAGTTTGTGCGCATAAAAATAATGTCAGTTTTAATCGTTATTTTCCAAATGTGCATGATTTCTATTGACTTCGAGGAAATGGTTGCTCCAGCCTCGACACTAGCCGGTTTAGACTGAGAAAATTGACAACGATTTTCTTCCGTTTTACGTTCTTTTCGGCTGTGTGTTAGGCCTACCTTTACAATAATAGATCTATGTCTGACATCACTTTCTCGTATCTCAAATTTCACAAAGTTAAGCTACAAATTTTGTTAAATGTGATCTTAGTGACGCAAATGTGTCCTCAAGATACAACATCTTATAAATTGGCAATAATTAGTGGTTTAAAACAATCTATCAGGAAATGTGAGTGAGTTAAAAGAGATACTGCTCACAATGAAGAAACAAAAAGCAATTTCTAAGTAAAGGGAAACAACTGTGTATTTAGTAATTAGGAAACATTTACCTTGGTTATCACCCTTTGACTAGAATTCACAGCCCGAAATAATTTTCAACAGTGATTTAAGAGACAGGCGACTTCGGTCGTGCTCAACAGGGCCAACCCGGGCTGGAAGAGACGAATCTCAGCAGAAAGACGCAGATGCTTGTCGGTACATGGGATCGAACTCGGTTCTTCCTTATAATAGACCAAGAACCTAACCATTAAACCGCAGACGCCGGTTTGAATTAACGATTCCACATGTAGTTGGTATCATAACGTCATGAATTGGCGTCTGTGGTGAAACGGTTAGGCTCTTCGCCTTCCACGCAGAAGACCCTACCGTGGTTCCATTCCTTTACTGGAACGATCATCTGCATTTTCTGCTTGGTTTCATCCCTCTTATCCCTGTATTATGATCTTACAGTGTTTCTAGGGACATAAAACGTGTAACTTAGCCAAACTATCCGAATACTAACAGTAAAAATACAATTCATTGACCTCTGAATGAAACTCTAGGGGGTGTCAAGCCTTTATTATGCTTTTGTGGCCTTTAGTTTGCTTACCAGCTTTTACACCCTGGCAATACTGTACGGTCATATTAAGATACATGTACAGGCAACTTTAACCCCGCTAGCCATGGCCAACCCCGGCTGAGAGAAGAACGAATAAGAACCCCAGCAAAAAGACGCAGATGCTCGTCTGCACGAGGATTGAATTGGGATTTTCCGTATGATAGAAGGCCCTATGTAGTAGTATCATAATAATAGCGAAGGGCCTAACCATTAACTACAGAGGCTGTTATAATACCCGCTATTATAGGATCCTTCATTTAAAGATTAATGTCCAGAAGCAAACCATCTTAACACTAACAACTAACAGCAAAAATCAAATTCATTGACATTTGAATAAAATATTCTAGCTGGTATCAAAACTTCGAGCTACAAATCCGGTATGGCTCAAAGGGTAAAAAATTCTCTTCTTTTGTAGTTTTGGCTTTGTCACCAGTTTTACATCTGCTGCAATACTGTAAGGTCATTTAATTTACAAGATGGGCTACTCTGACCCTGCCTGTCAGGGCCAACCCGGGCTGAGAGGGAAAGTCCCAGCAGAAAAAAACAAAACAACCCCAGATCGTCCGCGCTCGGGCGGGATTGAACTCGGGTCTTCCGCATGACAGACAAAGAGCCTAACTATTACGCCACATCGCCAATTCTTCTACAACCTTTGGTTTGGTTGCCAGTTTTATGCCCCTTGCAACTCTGGCAAGCGGGGGCAAAGCAGCTCGTCTCTTAAAATAAATAACCTTACAATGTTGCAAGATGTTATTAGTTAAGCCAAGCAGTTTGAACTGATTGAAACATATCTTTCGTTTTCTGCTGGGACAGTGTATCTCTCAGCCCAGGTTGGCCCTGGCAGGCAGGGTCTAAGTAGCCCGTCTCTGAAAATTAACTTACAGTGTTGCAAGATACATGTTCATCTCTGAAAATGACCTTACAGCATTACAAGATATATATATGTTGTTAAGCTAAGCGGTTTGTTTGAATTTATGGAAATATATCTTCCGGTTCCCACTGGACAGCTTTGGTTGGGTCTGGCAGGCAGGGTCAAAGTAGTCTGTCTCTGAAAATGACCTGACAGTATTTGCAAGATACCAGTAATAATATATATTTTAAGCCAAAAGTACAAATAAAAACCAAAAAACAAACCAAGGAAAAGCAAGTGTTTTGCATTCCATTGTTTTATTCATATCACTGCATCATGATATACAAGCGGACGTCCCACTTCTCAGTCCCAGCACACAAACATGACCTATCTCCCTCCAGCCCTACAGCACATCATGTACAATAACTCTGATTCATTTCTTTGTCAACAACAATTCAACCCAGTTTTTGCTACAGAAAGTAGAAAATTATACAAGGAATCCCTAGACTCTAGACACAAAGGTTAAAGTTAAGAGGGAATTCAATTTTCCAACACTTCAGTCAATTTGAAATCCACAAATAAATTCTATATGATTTCACTCCTTTGTGATGCAAAGATTGATGTGCTTTGCTAAGTTCACATGAAATCAAGTAATTATAATCCATAGAGATACAATAACAATATTTCCCTATGTGTCCAGACCTAAGGGACACCTCGTATTCCATTAACTGCCTTTAAAAGAACACAAAATCAACATGATCATAAAATACTATACATGAACATTGTAATACAACATAATTTACACTTATAGTCATAGTGATAGTAGTAACACATTTAATATCAATGCTGCTCAAGTCCAAAGTGTGATTCAACCATGCAAACAAGCTGTCGCCCTTGCCAATCTATTCAACCATCCAGTTGCTCTATACCTCAAATCAAGGACATCTAGAATGTTTTCTCAAGTTGGTTTTGGTTAAACGTCCCTTGCAACTTTCTAAAGGTTATTTAAGAGACGTCTGTTTCCTCCCTGCCTGCCGTTAGGGACAACCCAGGCTGAGGAGAGCAACAGAACCCAGCAGGAAAATCATGCAGATGATAATTTCTGTCTGGGGATTAAACTAAGGCCTTTTGTGCCATATCTGAGAAGCCTAACCTTACATCACAAGTTGAATGCATTAAAAACTGTGGCTAGAAGTAATTAATTACAAGTACATGTAACTTATTTATAGAGAAATCAACTCTTTTTGCAGTTTTAACCTGTAACTGTAAGCAATGTAGATGTCCCTGACTTGACCTATAAGACCAACTGAATGAGACTAAAACAGATCTAAGGCATGAGGTAACAGAGTAAGTACAAGAATGTTAAAAAACAAAAAACAACATGACTACATCACAGGGTATCAGGCACGTTTAAAAATTGTCAAACTTCTCTTCCAACACAGAGCGCAACACGAGAAACATGAGGATTATTTTTGTTATATCACAAGACTGCTAGCGTGACAGGGACCTGACACAGAACTGGTCCTCACTGAAACATGAATAGGAAGCAAAGGGTTTGGAAACAACAACACGTCTATTATTACAAATTTACATAAACAGTCACATTTTTCCTTAATTTCAACAAGAATAAGATTTCATCTTAAAGGAAGCAGAGTATTTGGCAGCGATGACACATTCTTTTTTTTTTTTACATCAAAAGTAACATTTTTCCTTGATTTTGTTTGACAAAAAGATTTACAATGAAATGTATTTCCTAGAAAGCAGAGTATTCAGTACCGGCACTATATCTTTTACAACTTAACATCAAATATCACATTTTCTTTCTTCAATAAAAGAAAAAGATTTATCTGTCAAACTACGACAGAAGTCTCCACCCTAATAAAGATGTAGATAAGGAGATTTATGATATACAGTTTGTTGAGGTTGTGGTGCGTCATTTTTTTCTCTACACTCTAACCAAGCACACACTTTGACGATATGACAGGGGGGGGGGGGGGTTGGTGTGTGTCTTTCTATTACACTAGTCGTCAATAGTCAACTGAATCAGCAACGATGTTTAATGTAAGATCGGTAGATGCTACCTTGCCCTCAGAATACAGACTTGACAGAATGCAACACCGCTTGTTGGAGGAAAAAACTCTACTACAGCACCTGGTATTCAAATTAGACTATACAGTTTGCCTGCAACACCAGATTAATCTGCCTAATAATTGTCATCAAGAATGAAGAGGAAGAAGAAGATCCAAGACAAGTTGGTGAGCTGCTCGACATTGAGCAAGATGCAACCCAGCCAACATGTCCCACACAGTCACAGTACACTGACACCGGGACAACTCAACTTAACACTTTTCTTCATGACACTAGGCATCTGTTTTAAAGCTGAGTCATTTTAAATCAAATATGTTATGTCTCTGGTTACCAGTTTTACATCCCCTGCAACCCTGTAAGGTCATTTAAGAGGCAGTCTACTTCAACCCTGCCTGCCAGAGCCAACCCGTGCTAAGGGGAAAAATCCCAGCATAAAAAAAACAGATCGTACGAGTTGGGATCAAACTCGGGTCCCCCGCATGATAGGCGAAGAGCCTAACCATTACACTACAGTGCCGGCACATATGTGTACAGGCTCATCATATGCTGATGAGAAATTGCTCTATTGTGATTCACGTATAGGACAGACCAAAATGTTGTTAGCTTAACTTTTCATAGAAGTAAAAAAGGAAGAAAGCATCTCTCAAAGTTTTACTTCTGTTATGTCCAAACTGTTACTGGTACATCAATCAACAGTGGCATATAAAATGGCAGTTTTGGGGGTTGTTTTTTTCATCAAAGCTTTACGACTTAAAAAATTATATAATAAAGCAACAGGCTAAGAAAGAAGTGCGGGAAAAAAAAAAAATGTCAATATTTCGGAAAATGTTTTGAAGCCACTGTAAAAGGAAGTATTTCTTAGAAGAGCACAAAGAGACCATAAATCCTTCCATCTTCATGTGGCCAATGAACGTGAGCATAAAATTGTTTGAATATGACAAGTGTGGTTGAAATTGTCCACACAACTATCATACTGTATGATTCAGCTCACAAGAAGAAAAAAACCCACTAAAAGCCTACAATATACAGGAATGTGTCTGCATTGTCAGTACTGCTCTCAGGGTACATCTTGATGTAAGCTACAGTAAGGGACATAACCCAATAATAATTCATAGACCTTCGCTAAGATTTAATACCATTGCCCAATATTTTTCGGTCAATTTAGAACAAAACATTGCAAAACATAAACATACAGGTCCTACTCACAGCATACTAAATATCAAAATTTGTTCGCTCTATATAACAAAAACAGTCAGTTCAAGAAAACTTCAGATTCACACAACACATTGATGAAATAAACCCAACCCAAGATCAAATTGAGCATCTGCTTGCCATCAAGTGCTAATGAAATATTGCAAGCTTTCCTTTGGCTGTGACTTGAAAAAAGCACCCCTTTGCATTACAAGTCTTGAATGAGTCAGAAAAAAATTTTGAACCCTTTTTTAATCCCAATTTTGCAACAACAACATGTACATATGGAAAAATAGTGTCCTTTTGATTCATGGGTTATAAGTATTCCAATAAAATAAAGAAAAGAAAGTCACACTTTCTTTAAAAAAAACACTTCATACTCCAATAAAGGCAAGTAAAACCCTTTTGTGAAAAACATTCCTAAAGTTATTAGATTTTCTTTCCATTCTCAGCTCCCTTCAAATTTATGCACACATGCACATCCACTAATTAATCAAACACAAAGACAGCCCTTTGCATTACAGATGTAATTTTGACGCCTTTCACAAAATCTCACTGATCTACAAACACCATTATATGATTAATATTTAAAACCGGTAAGTAAAAATGCAAAGTAATAAATTACATTGTTCAATGTACGCCATTTCGCAGTCTGAGATTGTGAGAATGAAGCACTGGTAAGAAAAATGTGTCACAATGTGATGTAATCAGGCGCTTGTCAAGTTTTGGATGTATGGAGTCACTTATGTCATGGTAAATGACCATTACTCTTGACCTCCATGAAGAAACCCGTGAGAAAATGCTCATGATTCATGTTTGACAGCTTTCAAAACTGAACATTTTTCAGTCATCATAGCAACTCTGTTGAGAATATTTCCCATTAGATGTGTCTTTCAATCTCCATATATTGGGCACATAAAAGCACTAGTTGACAACAATTGCCTACTAAAACCCAGAAGATCACAATTACAGCATAACTCCCTTCCCTTTGATTTGACAAGCGCCTGATTCATGGAGCCAAAACACTTTAAGCTACATTCATGTACACATGCACTGCAAATAATTCATGTCCTTTTTTCACTTGTGCCGATCAAATCATATGATCAATTAGCAAATAATTCCAAGTGACTGTTGCCCTATATGAGCAGTTGGGAATGTAAGGAGCAATATCATTATGATATTAACTTGTGATTGAAAAGGTGCCAGCTCCATCCATGACCTCTATTCAAATTATCAGCGGCCTCCTTTTTTTTTCCGCACCATTTCCAATTTTTTCAAGGTGAAAAAAATTACTTCAATTAACTACCCCTCATTCGCCTAACAAAAGTTTTGCTTTAGGAAAAAAAAAAAAAAATAAGCTGCTGCAATGAAACAGGACTGAAAGAATTTAAATTTTGTAAAAATTGCAACAATCTGAGAGAAACCATTTGTCATTTTAGAAAATTTCTCTTAACAACTTAACCCAAGAAATCTTTCGTGAACAAATGGTCCATTATCTTGGATAGCATAAAAGAAGCCAATCCTATTTGCTTCTAACTTTAAACACTCATCAAAAGAAATGAACTACTCAAATTTTTAAAAGCTAAACCATCTTTAAACTATGCTTTAACAGGATAAAAATAGGCCTGATGTAAATGATCTGCAGATTGAACAACCAGAAAGAGAAAATTGCAGACAGATTTCAAATATGTTTTAAGTGAGATTCTCCTCTTATTAATAAGACATGAATCACTGCAGAAAGAAACAATCCATCTTCATAGTCGCTACCTGCTGTTGCTTCCAAATTTAAAATACTGGACAAAGAAGTAGTGCCAAGAAATTCAGCCCATATAAATGAAACTTACGTTAAAAGTGTTATCATAGTAGTAGCAGTAGTAGTAAGGAGTGAGTTATTTATAGAGGTGCCAGCCACTGGCTGTTTTAGTCTGTATTGAAAATTGTCAACCAGCAATGATGGCCATGATCCCAGCCGGTGGAAAAGTTCATCAAAGCCAAGGTGACCTTATCAGCACAAATCAATCAAAATTATTGTTAGAATTCCATCCTTATCATAAGAGAGAAGGAGATTGAAATCAAATTAGTGAGACAAAGAAAGATCGTAATGGTTGGGAATTCTGCAGTGTACAAACACATTTCTAATCTTTGCTCTTTCTGAAAAAAACCATTGTGTGGGGTGGCAGCTTAACTATACTAACTTAAATTTTTACAAAAATAACTTTTTTGCATACTCCAAGGCAGCGACAAGGGGCACACGTCTAGTAAAATCTCGAAAGTACAGCAATTTATTATTAAAAATGACTGCATTCAAATTCCATACCATGGTACCTTCATTAATATTGTACCCAGTAACAGAAAACCAGTTAAGTTTTTTGCCTCTCCTATAAAGTTGGAAAAATCGACTAACAGCAGTTGAACTGCCACTCTGCGATATGTGTATGCCACTAATGTGAAGGTTAACAATTGGGGGGACTAGCAGATGGGGACACTAGATCAAAATGGAGAGAGGTGTCAATCATTTTAAGTCGCACCTTCCTGACTTTTCTGTACGAGTTTGACTTGGATGAAGCACTAGAGTGTGATGAACATGAATCATTGAGCTGCCCAAAACTAACACCGTCTATTGTGTCATTTAGCGAGTTCAAGACAGACCGGTCTTCTGTTTTTTCCGTTTTCACAACAGCCCCACGAGAATCTTTGGCTTTAAGAAGGGTTGGGTTACAGCGCGTTGGAGACCGACCAATCTCCCCGTCACTGTCGTCATCCCATTTGAACTGAAGATTAGCATTGGGGCATTGTGCGCTCTCCTCGCGGAGCTGCTTCTTCAGCTCTGGATCGGGCTTCATGCGGAAAATTAACTTTGGCTGCCTTCGTCGATTTCTGCTCAAAGTCCGCGGCTCTGGAGCCCCGCTGTGTTTGAGGTAGATGTCCTCCCCAACATGGAAATGGTTGGAGGGGAGCGGGGATTTGTGAGAGATCTGTGTGTGAGCTACGATGTTATTGTTCTCACCACAGCTGCAGTCATCTTTCTTCAGCAGAGGAGGCTTCCCAAACTCATCATAGCTGTTTCTTCTGTGACGTCTGAAGCCGTCAGATTTGGAAAATATGCCATTCTCGTCTTTCACCTTTGATAATAAGCTCAAAGGTTTGCCCAGGCAGTCGCTGAGAGAGTTGTCATCCACAGACTTTGAGCGCCGGTGAGATAGCACATCACCCGTACTACCAAAGAGGTTGGTGAAAAGGTTGTCGTTCGTATCTTCTGACGATGATCTCCGAGACACTGACGGGGAGATGATGGGAGCCTCCGGTTCCAGGATGGGCGGGTCCTGGTATTGGTCATTGCTATCGACAAGAGAGCTCTCCATCACCAAGTCCGTGAGACGCTGAGCGCACGTGGATGCTTTGGCCACTAAAGAATTGAGCTCCTTTGCTAAATTCACTGCTTTCTCACGTTTATTTCCACTGAATAGTGCTTTTGGTTCGGCAAACGGCTGTGTGGTCCCTCTATGAAGCCTAGGACTCTGCCGCACGGGTGTAGATGTAGTAAGAGGTAGAGACTTCATTGATGCATGAGCCGCCAACTCACTAAATGAAGGAGGGGTAACTTCCATGTTGATGAGAGGAGGAAGATTATTGTCAGAGGCATTTGGAATGGTGGTCCCTTCTGTTTGATTAGCACTAGAATGTCTATTTGAGGTCTTTCCTTTATGGTCCTTTAAGCGAGGAGAGTTGTCTAAAAAGTCTGAGAGATTATGACTCCGAAGTTCAGCGTCCGTGTACTCTCGTCCATCATCCGTAACTTCTTCAGAATTTTGCTCAACTTTGACTTGTTTACGCAAAGGACTACAAAATTCTTCTTTTTGTTCCAATTCTGAAACTCTCTCTAACCCTAAGATATTGTTCCCTATCGAATCGTCATAATTGTCTGCTGGTTCCTCTTTTATAAGAATCTCGTCAGTTTGGTTCACAATAAAGTTACCCTGTGTGGTGGCTGCTCTCTTCCGAGGACTTCGCCGACTCCCCTGTAGCTTGCGAGTTCTAGCACAAGGGGACTTCTTAGTGCAGCCCGCAACGATTGCGGCAGAGAAATCTGCACCACTGTTATCACTACACTTTGAGTCATCCCTATGAGGCTGCCTTCGTATATGATTTGAACTGCTAAAGATGTCTTGTTCCAACAATACGTGTCCGGAGCTTCGAAGTAACTTTGCACCGAGGTTGGTCTGTTGGCTGTTGAGGAGTGAGGTTTTCGGTTTCGGTAATTCCGGTTCAGGCAGCGGTTGGCCATTTGAGATGATAATCTCTGCATCATATCTTGTAATTCCTCTTCTCTTCAGCTCAGCAGCATTTAAGAGATGCGACTGTGACTGTATGTTTTTGGCCCGGTTGTCCCATGATTCTGTGTTGGAAGGAAGAAGGTAAGACATTTTAAGAGTCTATGTACAACAACGTTGAGTCTTATGTTCCAAACCGATGATTACATTGCATGAAAACTCCTATGAGAGGCACATAAAATTTTAACAACTAATGAAATGGAAGCATTCTGAATATGACATGTGAAATACATGTCATATTAATTGTGGTCATGAATGTGTGGCAAATCTCACTTAGTCTGTGCCTTCCAAGAAGTTCTCTTGCAATTGACCTCAGATAGATACATGTGAAACTTGAGCAGTAATATGGATGTTAGTAAATAGTTATTTCTCAGAAGTGCACACTGAAAAGTTGAAGCAGAAATGAAAAATGTTACAACTGTCTCCTTAATCTCAACAAGCATCTGTACAATGTTTCTTCATTGAAACATAGGGACCATTCAGAAAAATACCCTATATAGTTTCATCCAGGATGGCATATTACATTGCATTAAAGATGTAAAATTTCATCCATGTAACAGCGCAAAAAGCAGATGAGAAAACCAAGGATGACCATTGTTGTATTATCACATTATTGCTTCTACTTACAGCAAATTATCAAAGGAAATGAGAGCTATTAGTTCCTCTACTAAAACATTTCTTAATTTCATTTCAAAGTCATTGAATGCCACTCGTCAAATACTACTTTCTTGCTTTGGAAAGTAAATTTTCTTCTATAATTTACAACCAAACTGTCAAAATCTGTTGGAGGAAAAATATTCTCTCAGAGCAGGAAACAATTTCAGCTCCTGGCAAACTCTTGTTTTATATACAGGGTGTTTTTTTTAAATTGATCAATTCTAAACTTGAAAAGCTCAAAAGCGGTAAAAGATAAAAGTAAACGGTTTTCTGCACATCATTCACTGACCATATTAGTTTTGTGTGGGACACTTAATAAGATTATGTTGACAAAGAAGGCATTCTACCAAAGAGAGGAACTGCGAGGAATCATCACAAGGCAATAAAAAGATGGTCAAAACTGTTTTTCCAGGTCTAATGTCTAACAAGCTCTAGCTTCATGTTTTACAAAAACCAAATTTGATTTTTATTGTTTTAAGTTAGAAAGAGACAGATGTTTCGGGGAGTATCAAATTAATGAAGCCGTCTTTTTCAATTGCAGAATGCAAGTTGCATGTTCACTTCTTGCTGTCTTCGTTGTTATTCATATTACCAATTTATACCAAATTTTTATACCAAGCTTTAATTGAGTTTTGGGATTGTGCTTTTCTCTCTGTGCTCAATTAGAATTTTCTTAGGACTGCAGGTGTGCAATCTGCTTTGTAAACGCACAAGACACCCATGGTAAATGGCAGATTAGCTTAATTTCTGTGTGCTAAAAACAGGGCCTGTTCACGCAAACTGGCCTGTCGCACAGTGTGCTTATGAAATGAGTTGATTTTGGTACCTGGGAAGACTTGAATGGATGAGGTTTAAGCGGTAGAAAACAGAGTATTTCTATCTCTTACCGTCTTTGAGTTATTTCAACTTAGAATCGATCAATATAGAAAAACACCTTACATTAGAAATATACGTAAAATGAAGCAACAAAGCAAGGAAACAAAACCAAAGCTGAACTGAGGAAAAAACAAGTGATACAATGTAAAACAGCACTTACTGACTCAATTCCCATTTAAATAAACATTATGTTTATATGAAAAAGAAGGAACACATCTGATGGGCTGTAGAGTTGAAAAGGGGACACAAATTGATTGAAAAACCATTGCAATTACATTTAACATGCACACAATAGTTCACAAAAAAATCATGGGTCAAAATGCGATGAAATCAGTCCATTGAATCAACTTTCATGCACAAATGGAGCTATTGGTGTCAGATCACCAATTCCTACCGCATTTTTCTTCACATTAGTGTAAAAGTATTATATAATATTGATTTATAATATCTGAAAGGCGTCGAAATATTTATTATTTTAACAAAACTGGAGTCACCCACTGACAAAAGGGAAATTTGCATATAAATGGTTTTTGTTGACATTGGATGGTTTGGTTTCGTTACCAGTTTTACGTGCTTTGTAACACTGTAAGGTTATTTAAGAGATGGGCTACTTCGACCCTACCTGTAAGGGCCAACCAGGACTGAGAGTGAAAAAATCCCAGCAGAAAAAAACCCCACATCGTCCATGCCCAGATCGAATTCCAGTCTTCCGCATGGCAGACGAAGAGCCTAACCATCACACCACAGCACCGGTACATTGGATGGCTTTCAAAATTGCATTTGTTTGTTTTAACAACGCTCTCGGGTATAGTAGAGCTTGTGGATTATGTTTCTAAATGTGTATAGGAGGTGGGTAAAAAACCACCCTACTCACATTCAAATTGCAAAAATCAAACTAAATCTGTTCCCGTCGTTTTGGTGAGCACCTGATTTCACAAACACATATTGTCTTGTTCAACATCAGAAAGTGCCCGATAACCAACAGCATGAAATCTTTACTAAGACTTGAAAAATAATAGCCAGGACAAACGTATCTTTGAAGAAACTATTTCATATGAATGATGCAGAAAACATGAAATGCCTGAGAAACTTCTCACCGTTGGAATTGGCAGCAACATTGCCAAAGGCTGGCTGGGTCTCTGGGGGTTTTGCCTTCAGCCGATTAATTCTATCATCAGTGTCCCTGAAGCAGTAGCCTTTCTGGGAGGAGAGGTTTACTGGTTGCTTTGGTCTGAAGGCTCCCATCTGACGACTGCATGTGTGGTAAAGAGAGCAAACTGAAGATTAGTTGACTCATTAGGTTTATTTTGCTTTTTTTGGTGTCACGTGTTTTGAAAAGAAAGAGAAGAGAAGTAGAGTTTATTTATCCCCATAAGGAAACTCATTTTACAAGGATAGATGTATACAAACACATTCTAAGTCAAACAGGCAATAATACATTACAAATATGAACAGCGATAAAGTTATCCATACAAATTATACATACACACATAACTACCAGTCTCTACCGTTCAGCATCCAAGAATAGTATAGGTTTTACAGTACTGTCAACATTGTACAGTCATGATGATTTCCGTTTCAGAAAATAGATCAGGACAATAAGAGCATTTAGAAAGCTGATGGAGCAGATTCCACCGGAGCGCCTGTCAACCACCCACCCTGCATTTGCATCATAAGCAATGTTTATAAATCACTTGATGAACAAGTCCTAGGGATATTGCAATATTGACAAATCTGACTTCAAAACCAAATTGCCTGAACACAAAATCCCACAAACATGAATCAAGGATATAAAAACAGTTTTCTCAAGCCTAACAAATCAACAAGTAGTAGGCCTACAAAAATTGGAAAGAAAAATAAAAATGCTTCAGATGAATTTTACTTCTAAATCATGTTGTCCTAAAAATTAAAATTAATAGCATACTGAAAGTGCATCAACAGGAAGCCCACTTGAGGCCTTCTCCGATGAAAATGAAGACACCTTTGTGCTTTTGGTTATGGGTGTAATGGTGTTGTAACACTGTAAGGTCAATTTAGAGACATGCTACTTCGATTCTTGCTGTTAGCGCCAACGTGGGCTGAGAGAACTCAAACATTCCAACAGAGAGACGGAGATGCTTGTCCAACGTGGGGATCAAACTCCCATCCTATGTATCATAGGCAAAGGAGCCTAACAAGTACACCATAGACGCCATTATCAGGTTAAAACCCAACACACGAGACTCATCCATCAAGAAAGTTATGGTCTTGAGTGAGTGGTGCTTTCAGTGTTTAATTTCAATACCAGGTGATGACAGGAAAAAGATTGTCTACGAATCTACATGCCTATAACGAACCTTTGTATACCATGACACAAAACTCACCGTTCACATGTGACACATTCACACAAGCTGTTTCCATCCCCAAAGAAGTCCTCTCCATAAAAGCATGTGATTTCTTCATTGCATTGTATGTCTCTTAACACTTTGACACAAGCAGTGTCCCGACCGGTCGACACAAACTGAAAGGAAAAATAAAAGCCATCCAAGATTATTATTTCAGATTCAAAATGGTAGATATAGCCTGTAAATGTATCTCTAAACATATATTTGATATTTAAAATCTCTAAAGACAAGCAAAATCCACACTTCATTTGTTTGTTAAATAGTTGAATTCTTACAGCACTTTCAAAGCTACAAGGTCACATCAATGCCAAGAGGTAGGATGAGATAAAGAAACTAACACAAAGAGGAAGGAGCAGACTGCACCAGAACACCCGCCAACCACTCACAAGTAACTCTTCATGTTGCCTTGACTACTACAGACACTTTTGACGCAATAACAGCATTGAGAAAATGATTAATTGTTTTACCTTCACAATGAAAATTTGTGCTAACATAAATCCCATAAAGAACGGCATGAACCAACTTCCAAAAAGCTAGATATTTCATTTCATTCATACTGAATATCTGCAATTTACATGTTTTTGATATTGATCGATTCTAAACTCAAATGACTCTAAGTAAACGGTTTTTCGCAGCATTCTTGGACCGTTTTAAACTTTTGTCTGGGATACCTAATAAGATTATGTTGATAGAGAAGGCATTTCAAAAGAGAGTTAGCAGAACAAGGCCCTTTTTCGCTCATGGCGTCAAAACAACGCACTGGTGCCAGAAAGGACTGCTAGGAACCATCATAAGACAATAAAAAGATGGTTAAAGCTCTTCTTCCAAAAGGAATCATTGCTACCAAGCTCTCTGACTTCATGTCTTAAGGGAAAAGATTGCATTTTATTGTTTGAAGTAAGTAAGCCATGGATGTTTCCTAGGAGTATCAAACTAATGAAGTCGTCTTTTCTCTATTGCTCGGGTACACTGCAGTTCACAAATCCACCTTTTGCTATCTTTGTTATCATAGCAACTCCCATTACCAGTTCCTACCAAATGTCTATACCAAGTTCTAATTGAGTTTGGATTGTGCTTTCCTTGCTGTGCCCAGTTGGAATTTTTTCAGAGTTGCAGTAAACAGTGGTAAAACTTGCAAACCTCAAACAGACTTCAAATTGTACTAAAATGGCATGATTCATGGTAGAAATAACTGGTTTAATGAGAAATGAGTGAAATTTTCTACGGGACATCAGTGTTCCTCAGATCACAATGACAAAATTATTTTTTTTTAAAAGTAAATGATTAGCATTTCTTCTACACACTAAAAATCGGGGCGTATGCACGCAAAGAGGCCCTGTTGTGTAGTGTGTTCATGAAATTGGTTGCCAGAAAAAACGAATGAATTAGGATTAATGGGTAGAAAACAGGGTGTCTCTATCTCTTACCATCTTTGGTTTATTCCAGTTTGGAATCAATCAATATAAAAAGAACCCACCCTGTAGATCTCAATCTTTACTGGAGTCCAATTACTTTGGTTTGCTTTGGTTCTGTTGGGGTTTTACAGCCTAACTGACAAGTAATTATTGACTCTACATGGTTTTCTGCAGTGCCTATAACTAGACTGGGCAATTGTAACCAGTGCCTATAACTAGACTGGGCAATTGTAACCCTCAGTTTTAAAGTACATCTAAGCGAATGAACCAGAAACTCCAAGTCTCCTAAATATCTAAGGAATATTTGGAATATTAAAAAAAGCCATGTTGAAACCCATTTGTAAATAATGGAGATCATGTTTGTGTTTACGTTTAAACCCTACGGCTTGAAAATTCTTTCAGTTAGCGTATATACAAATACATAAAATTTTTATCTTTAACACCATAAAATGTGAAACATTTCAAAGAAAACGGATATGTCTCACCATTTGCATCTCAGTTTTTTATCCCCATATAAACTTCTTATGTCACGAAATGACAATAAAATGCATTTAATGCAATTTTAGAATTTTCCATGGCTACCCACCCTTAAATTGCCAACAATATGCAGAAACACTAACTCTTAGAAGAAAGTGAAACAACCAGATCATACCAGAGAGCCCATCAACCACCCGCTGGCTCACCTTACAGTTGGGTCGACAGTCATGGTTGATGAAAGAGGCTGGACCTAACCACAGCTGAGCACAATTCTTCCGACACGAGTACATAACACTGAAGTCATTTTCCCCAGACTTCAGTAGGCGACTTTCTTCCTCTGCTGTCAGTTCTGCTATACAGCCAATCAACATCTCAATCTTGTCATTTTTAGGCCTGTTGGATAGATGGATAAAAATAAAACATACAATGAAAGAAACGCAACCACTTTTATCACAAAATTGGAGCAAAACATTGTAGAAAGAATACATCGTCATGTGTGGTCTTTAATGAAATTTAAATGTTTAACCATGCCAGCAGGTGCGTTCTCTCCACTCACAGGCGAGTTCCCCAGAGCAAGAAGTTCTTGTCTTCACATCATCAAGAGTGTAAAAATTTCATTAGCTCCCTGATTTCTCATATTGATATGCAATGTGGTCCTTAGGCTACAATACCTTTATCATACAGCAAACACTATTCTCTATCGCCTTCATTAGCATTTTCTTTCTAGAATATTTTGTCCACTTTTTAAAAAATCAATGCGAGTTATTTCTTCCCCTATTTACCGGCGTGGTGGTGTAATGGTTAGGCGCTTCGCCTTTCACGCAGAGGACGTGAGTTCGAGGCCCGCGTGGGGCAGCGTTTTCCTGCTGGGACAATGTCCCTCTCAGTCCGGGTTGGCCCTGACAGGCAGGGTCGAAGTTGCCCGTCCCTTAAATGACCTTATAGTGTTGGATGGGACATTAAGCCCAAACCAAACCAAACCAAAACTTCCCCTATTTATCCTTAGTATTTTAAACAAATTTGCGTATCAACACCTGAAAACGCGTGTAAATTCTCACCAGAACTTAGTTGAGCTAAGTTTTCCTCCAATTTGGCCTTCCATTGAATATCTATAGCAAGGTAAGATTTCAAATCCTGCCACACTATCAAACATTTGAAGGTAACGGTATGTCTGAAAAAGAAGACAAAATATTGACAATATAATTCATGTTCAGAACATCAAAACCCTCCGGCCGGTTTTAGATGTCAAATTTGGGGTCAAACCGTTTTCTTGAGATCCGACCCAACTCTCCATGATCAAACTGGAGTGCTCTCAAAATCATAAAATCTTTATAAGATCTATGAGAAAGGTACAAATAAAATAAGCAGGCGCCTATTCTAAAATTATATAAAAAAAAACTACACAAAATGAGTAAATCAAACTTACAATACATCATGTTCATAGCAAAAATATCTTTCTAAGCTGTATAAAATCGTTTTCTGGTAATAAGTAACTTTTACTACTGTTTGTGTTCTCATTTTATACACATCCTTGTTCTGAAAAACAAACTTGAGAACAAATTGCATATTTTTAGAGGTTTTTTTCACTAGGTTATTCATCAGAGATGTCAACTGGATAAGAAAAGAATTGCTTGGTATGGACACAGGAGTGGTTAGTAAGATGCCTGGATTTATCCGTGAGATCGGTACCTCTGAATAAATATTCCCATTTGTACTCACATGTTCCCTAAACAACTTCATTTGGTGCTTTGTTCTGTTGAGCGGTGCTGTCCTGTGGGTGTCCACTTTCAGCAATGCATCCAGTGCTTTCTCATAGTTCCTGTGCTCTTTAAATTGCTCAACAATCTTTTTCAGAGCTTCTGGGTGATTGACGGCTTTGAACCTGAAAAGAAAAAAAAATAACTAAATTAGGAAATTATAATAATACACCAGAATCATCTCAAAGATGTGTTAAATCTACTTTCGTGACACCAATTTATATGAGAAAATATTTTTTAATCCAATTACAGTTGCAATGAGTTCAGTTCAGCAAGAATATCATGTCATAATATATATGGAGAGTTTTGCAACTGGACAATTGGTCTGACAAGCATACATTATTCCCTGCATATTTGATCATTTTTGCGAATTACTGCAGACTATCCAACATGCTAAAAGAGCATCTCTGGCGCACCAGTTTCCTCACCTGTTAGAAGGCCTACACACGAAAACTTTGCTCTAATAGTAACAGAACATATTGACTTAAAATGATAAGAGTACCTTGTATTCATTTTGTGAGTCATAAATCCCAAGTAAGGATCCAACACCAGAGCTGTGCACAAGTCATCAAAATCACACAGTTCAGCAGAGCTCATGCCTGTTGAGGGCATGACCCTTGAGCTGCTCGACGATGCCATCTTTTTGCTCCTGACAAGTCACATCACAGTAGTAATCCAGCCAGAAACCTTTTGGAAAAAAGGATGTACAAGACAACAATTTCAATATGGAGCACATAGTCATTAGACAAAAGATAAGATAAGATAATCTTTATTTGTCCTTTTTACAGGAAATTTGGGGTAACAATTTCTGTCTTGATACTTTCTCTCTCTCTCTCTCTCATGTTGTTATGCAGGCAGTGGTAGGGGATCACAGAATACTGTTTAAATAATTTGTCCTGAATTAAATGACGGAAGGACTACCGCAAGGAGGCAGCGGCAAGGAAAGTAACCAGGTAATTGTTACATTTAGTCAAGGGAGTAACCAAACAAATAAAAGAGGGGATATTTTGAGCGGGTATACAAAAAAGTTGGGTTCAGTATTTGTATGGGAGAAAATGAAAGAAAGAAAGTAAACATGTGCTTTTCTTGTCTTTTCTTCTGTCTTTCTTCACTTCCTTTTCTCTTTTCCTCAAATATCAACAAAATAACACAAACACAAAATCTAGGTTTTCTAGGTTCCCTAATGTAGGAACATTAGAAAACAACCAATTAATACATAATACAGTGGATGCTGCTTAAACCGAAAGTGTCTAATCCGAAAATTGCGGTAATCCGAAAGAAAACAAAATCCCGGAATTTTTTCCTTCTTTGTCTTTGTAATTAAACTCACGTTTAACCGAAAGGCTTCTGCTTCTAAGCCGAAAGAATTTCGAAGGTTCGGTCTTCAAATTCTGTACAAACAACTCCCCAAGTGACACGGATCAAAACATTTTACAAGCGTCAAGATTACAAAAGAGAAGATAGCGACCTAAGAGCGCACACGTGTCGGTGGCCGGACCGAGAGCATCACCGCCGCACGAGTAGGCCTACCGTACTGTGCAAAGTGTGTTTACTACACACTACACACACTGTGTAGTGTAATGATAAACGACACGCGAAGGCCCTAGATCCACATGTTAAGTCTTGTAAATCTTGCT